>JARHVA010004556.1:0-12500 GCA_037957365.1 Torreya grandis | reverse complement strand
ATGAGATACAACTATGGGTCTTTAGTTGAGCTATATGATTGTTTTTCAGAGACAATTATGATTTTCCCTTTATCTAATTCTAGTCTTACCTCAATATTCAAAGAATATGGAAAAGATTTTTCTTCCTTTACTACAATTTATTCTATGAGTATGCTTTGTCTCTGAACAGTTGCTTCAATAGGAATATCTAATGGGATATATTCTTCATCAAGGATTGTTGCTAATGACTCAAGAATATTTGTTATGATAGCTTCTTTAGGAGTTATTGATACTGACTTAGGGATTTTTTTTATGATAGCTTATTAATTAGGATCTACTAATACTAACTTAGGGATTTATATTATGACCAATTCTTCATTAGGAGCTACTGTTATTGACTCAAGTATCTCTGTTGTGGTAGTTTCTTCATTAGGGATTGTTGCCATTATTTCTATTAGTGTTGGAGAAGATAACATTGGTGAATGTCTGAGGATACCAAGATTAGAAGATAATTATATTTTTTCATCATCTTGTGCCAAAATTAATATTATACATATTCTTTTGGTATGTATAGGGTAACTAGGTTCCCTTATAGAAATATTATTATTAGCTTATGAAGAGAGATCCTTAGATTTAGGGTTTACATAAGATTATGAAACTCTTAGTCTTAGTTTTCATTTTGTGGTGTCTAATGATAATTCTATGTGACCACATGTGTGGTTTGTAATCTAGTTTGGAATCATTCTTTTGGAAAAACCTTAACTTTAGAATATGAATCTTATTTTATCTTAGACATTAGGGGGTTTTTTAGAGGACTTTGAAATAGATGATAAAATCTAATTAAACCTATTAATCCAAAAATTATTCCATGCTAAATTACTTTTTTGAATAAATGATGTTGAATAATTAAATGGATAATACCATGATGACAGAGTGAAGATAATCTATTAATGCCTAAAATATAGATGGACATATACATGAATAAGGGTAGTTTAACTCTATATTATTTTTTATGTTGGCCATATTTGAGGTGAATAATGATATGCATTGCTTCACACCCTAAAACATTGTATTTCCATTCACACATGAAATATTTCATTACCCAGAAAGAAATAGATTTATAGGGTTCAAGTAGGGTTTCTCTACTAATCCCTTTTACCTTTCCTTGATTGTTTTGAACACATGTAATGGACCACTATTCATTTCCATTGAATTATTCAAATCAATCAAAAAAAGGAGTTCTTCCAAGTATTATCTTACCTTTTTTTAGCAATTCTTTAAATTTCACTAATGATTGAGATGGAAACTAGAATGCTAATAACTTTCATTATAGTGGAGTCTTATTTTATATTGGTAATGAATTCCTTCACCAGAGCTTCATCATACCTTTAAATTTTTGCAAAAATGGAAACCATCCAAAATATTCAATAATTACGATAGAGATATCATTTTTCATCAATCCATATACATTCTTAGGTTTTAAAATGTTTCTTATGTCCCATGATTACTCTGACAAAATATTGAAAGCCGGGGGGTTTAGGAGGTGCAAAAATAAGTGATAATGAAAACAATAGTGTGTAAATTAAAATGGAAATAAGTAATTCAAATTGGTATTTAGATTGATGATTATTGACATAATCCAAATCAATCATGACATAGCATTGAATTTAAATAAAACTATCTCTGGGAAAGATTTAGTGTACTTTCATACTTTGAGATTTGTGGATCATCAATTTTGGTAGCTTAATTCAAGGTAATTTAGAGTGAGTTAGTAGATGGTTACAGCCATGAATAAAGGTAATATGTCATTCCATTTCATTTCATGTATTTTTAATTATGACTTCTCTATATCATTAAATGTCATTTCTTTTGCTTATGTGTCATCTTAATTATGACCTTTTGATGTCAATAAATGGTTTTGTTTGGTATTTACTTTGATGGCCTATAAGACATCTTATTTCTAAATATCCTCTTTCATGAATATACATGAGTCAAAGATTTATATTAACATAATTTAGATAAAGAAAATTCTTTACTTACCAAATCATAATCTTCACCTTCATTCCTTTATTACCACCTAATTCCAAACACAAAGCAAATGCATGAATTAACCTTGATAGAATGTATACAAACAAATGATTCAATGCTTTTCTTATCTAAAAAAATTGATAAATTTATACTATTTTTCTGTGTTTTTTTTGTATTTTTCCCTTGACCAACCATGAATGTTTTCAAGCTAAGGCTCCTTACTCAATGCATGACCAACCAACAAGCAAGTTTCCTGATTAGTATTATCAATAGCATCTTAAGAAGGATTTTCACTATTGATTTTTTTACATTTTTTTGTTTTTTTATTTTTTATTTTATTTTTTGGAATAAGGAAAACCAAAAAATTGTCTCCTTATTCTATTTTTATAAAATATCCCATCATAGAGTTATTGACATGGAAGAACTAGGTCATTCCATGAAAACTATTTCATGTCTAATGTTTTGAAAAAAACATCTTTATTGAGAGGTATTGGGTACAATATTTATTGACCAAAAAAAAATTATATTTCCCATCTATTGGTAATAATTACATTTATCTATTCTCAAATATATTTTCTATTTAGTATGGATCTAGCCATATTGTCCTCAACTTGCCTTTGAATTGCTGAAACTTGGAGTCAAATAAAAATGCCTAATAACATTTTTGAAATATTTTTGATTTGATGTGGGAATCATGCCATATTTTAATTTGATTCTACGTAATCTCTATTTGTTACAAATATTCTATCCTCATCTCATCAAATTTATTTAATTGAATAATTTTATTTTGTTATGCTTTATCCAAATCAATGTGTACTTCCATTTTTATTTTTAAAGTTTGTAATTCAATTTTAATAGAAAGTAAAGGTTTCTTATAATTTAATAAACCATAGGGTGAGAACCCAATGGTTATATCTAAATTAGTTTTTTAGTCCCACATTGCTTCTCATATTTTGGTTACCCAATCTTTTCTACTTCTACTAACTATCTTGGTTAGAATATTCTCCAGTTCTTTCTTTGTAGCTTATACTTATCCATTGGAATGTGGATGGTGTGGAGAGTATTTACTATGATTTAATTAGTAGACCTCTATAAAATATTTAATCATATTAAACATGAATGATGGTCTTTGATTTGAGACTATCTCTCTAGGTGCACTAAACCATTACATAATATTAAAATATAGAAAATTTGCCACTACTTCTCTAGAAAAATTCAATGCTTAAACTTTAGCCCATTCAGTGACATGATTTGTACATTATAAAATATATTATTTTAATTGAGATGGAGTATATATAAGACCAATAAAATATATTCCCCATTTTTTAAATGGTTCCAATACTATTTGTAGATGAATAGGCATCTCTACTGATAGTATAGGTTGTTACATCCTTTGGCATGAATCACATTTTTTGATATAATTTTTTACTTGCCGATGAAGGGAAGGCTAGTAATATCCTACTCATAAGATCTTTTTTATGGTTATTTTTTTTTAATAATGACCTCCTCCTAATTCAACATGGCAAGCTATAAGGATATAATATGTTTCATTATTTGTGACATACCTATGAAACACATGATCAGGTCCATACTTAAATAGCATGTCATTAATCTATTTGAAATAAAAAATTTATTTAATTAAATGTTTCTTTCTTACTAATTAAAATTATAATGAAACTTCCCTATTGATAAATAGTTGGTTATATCAACAAACCATGGGGATTTTGCTGAAATAGAAAATAGTTGTCCATCTGGAAAGCTATCCTCAACTAGTTCTTCATTACCTACTTTGTGTACTCTAGACAAAAATTATATAACCAAATTAAATTTTCTTAGTTTATTAATGATGGTTATATCAAATTATTGTGAAATTAAAAACCATATTATGATTATTCCCCTACTATAGGTTTATTCATAAGATACCTTATGGCTAAATTATTTGTGTATATGAAGACCTTATAGCCTATAATATAATGTTTGAATTTGTTGATGACATAAATTATAGTAACGAATTCTTTTTTTGTGGTTGTATAATCCTTTTATTTGGTGTGAGATTCTTAATGATATAATAAATGGAATACATATGATCATTCTCATATTTTTGTCCTAAAATTTCCCCCATTGCATAATTAGAAACATCAGTGTAAATGTGAAAGGGTGTGTCCTAACTAGGTCCTTTTAGTACTAATGAAGAGATCAATTTTTATTTGATGGCTTTAAAAGTTTTTTGACAATCCTAACTTCATATAAATTCACTATCCTCTACCAACAAAGTAAACATAGGAGAAAAAATTTATGGCCTTTTATAAAACATTTGTAAAAACTAGCATGACCTAAAAAAATATTGATATCAGTTTAATTGTGTGGGTCAAGCAGGTTGGAAATTATTTTAATTTTCTTAAAATATACTTAGATTCCTTTGGCAGAGATGTGGTATCCTAATACTATGACTTGATCCATCATCATCAGGTATTTCTCATGGCTTAATAATAGTTATTTTTCTTCACATATGGTTAAGAACTTATCAATATTATGTAGGGATTCATCAAATATATCTACATAAATGGTGAAGTCATACATATATACTTCCACACAATCATTAGTCAATTTAGAGAATATAACTAGAACTACTCATTTAAAAGTTGTTGGGGAATTACAAAGACCAAATGGTAAGACTCTATAAGAAAATGTACCCCATAGACATGTGAAAGTGGTTTTGTCTTGATCCTCAACTTCCACAATTATCTAATTGTACCGACCAAATCCATTTAAGAAGGAAAAGTATTTCTTTCTTGCTAGATTATCAAGCACTTGATCAATAAAAGGAAGAGGAAAATAATCCCTCTTAGTGGTTTTTTTAACTCTCAGTAATCCACACACTCTTCATTTCCAATTTTTATTTGATATAATTAGTAGTGGGGAAACTACTATCTAAAATAGGGTAAATGAATCTGACATCCAATAATTTTTAAATTTAAGTTTTTACTATATCCCTAAATGCTAGATTTATTTGTCTTTGTGATTGTCTAATTGATTTAACCTGACTTGTGTAAATGTGATGGGTACACACACTTAGATGAATTCCTCTAATATCTATATAATCCCAAGAAAATTCTTTGTTATGTTTTTCTTGAACATCAAAAAAATTAATTTATGGATCATGGGTTTACTAACTATTTATGTTCAATGTTTTACCTGGTAATACCATGATCTATTTAATATCAGGATGGATACATTCTATTTGTTTGAATTTACTCATTAAGGAATTAAGAGTACATAGATGTGGTAATAATAGATGAAATATAGTTACATTTTTTACAAATCCTTCTCTTGGAGGAATGATTCTAGCTAATGGATAATGGAATGTAGTTAAAAAAATAGTAGGTGTATTTTTTGCCCAATTCCAAATACTTTATTGAAATGGTTTGTGGTCATATGTTGAATTTTTAAATATTGAGTTTGTAGTAACAAGTCTGGTAGAGTTCATAGATGATAAATTGGTAGATTCCATAGCCAACGATAGAATAGAGTCTATCACATAAAAAGTAGTAGAGTCCAAAGTAGATAAATTGGTAGAGTCCAAAATAGATCGACTAACAGAATATAAATAACATCAACTGATAGAGTTCAAAGTAGGAAGGCTAATAGATCCAAAGCTATGCTCATGAGGTTCGTAGTTTATTATAGATCATGTACTAACACATCATTTAATTCTTGTATGTGTCCTACATTTATCATGGACAAATATGAAAAACCATTCTTATTTTATTCTAGTTCATCTACCCAAAGTATTTTTAGTATAATTTAATGATGGTTTTGTAGTAGGATATAAATATATTTATCTGACTTTTAGACCATTTGAAATAATTATATCCCTTTATTTTCAATCAATTAATGCTGATGTAGTAGCTCACCAAGGTCTTCCCAAAATGAGGGTGTATCCTAATTTCTTGGTTTTAGGTTTCAACACCACAAAATCTATTAGATATTCCCATGATTCAATCATTACAGTCACATCTTCTATAATACCTTATGGTTTAGCAATTGACTAATCAACCATTTGAAGAATGGTGGAGGTAGGTTGCATTCCCATAAGAAATAGTGTCTAGAGAATTTCAATTGTCATCACATTTGTTGTTGTACCCAAGTCTACCAAATCATTAGGTATTTATTTATTTCCTATGGTAACTATTATGACTAGACTTCTTGGGTTTGTATATTTAGGTAACAGTGATTTTCTTGCTAAAACATCAACAAGTTTACCATCTACATGTATGGTCTTTGGATATTATTTCTTTCTTCCAAGTGTCTCAATACATAATATTTTAATAACTTTGTTTAATTCTAGAATATCCTTGATGGTTTGTAATAAGGTTACTTTAATGATTGATTTTATTAATTCCTAAATAAAATTAGATTCTTTCTTGGTTTTAATCTCCTTTAGTCTATTAGGAAAAGAAATAGGTGAGGGGCAATACTATGTTCCTTTGGTTATTTTGACACTTTTTTAGGTTTCTCTTTTCTAACTATGGGTTGATGTGTATCTATTTTTGGATTTTTAGTGGGTAGTTCATAAATGGTGATAGGAGGTTATTAAATTGTTCTTCCTAATCTAAATTGAATTTTTTCAAGTTTAATAACTCCTACATTCATGGTTTTTCCTTATTCATTTATATAGAGAGGATCTGATGGTTTATTCTTGGGGTTCACCACTAATTGAATAAAAAATTGAGGCTTATTAACTTGTTTTATAGATTGAGCTACAAGAGGTGTCATCAAAACTTACTGTGGTTGAAACCTTACATGTGAGTTAAACTATGGATTGAGATTTTGCTAGGCATTTCCCCATTATTATGACTATGGTTTGGGTATCCATGGTTGTTGAGGTATCATCCAAAGTTAAGTCATCATCCATTCTTGATTAACCCATTGTGTTTGTTCTTATCCCCACATAGGTTGAGGTTCTTGACTAATCTAGGGTGTCATCCATAGATTAATGAGATTCCTTAGGCTGCTATTCTTAGGTATGATTTTGTGAAAATAAATTTTGTCTCTAGACATAATTTAGGTCTTTTATGGGTTGTGTATTTTTTTTAATTATTTTTTCAAAATATAAAGATGACTAAAATGATTTGTGCCATGTTCTATACTATCGCATATCCCACATATTTTTATTTTATCCAAAGGATAATCTATGAGAACATGTTTTAATTTACATTTTTGACAAAATATGGTTAAATGTTTCGTGGTGGAGTTAGATTTTACATGAAGGCCATCTAATTTAGTATTTAACTAGACCAAATGTCAGTTTTTGGATTGACAAATTCTTCCATAAATCAACTTACTTCATTGGATTTGCCTAATTTTCTTTTCTTGGTGCTTGGTTTTGTTATATAATAATTATTACATAGATCTAAAATCTAATGAAATGTTAATTTGAAAATGTCTCCTTTTCCCATTATATTAAAATCATCCCTAGATTCATCATCTAATCCCTTAATAAAAACCATTTTTACTACCTCTTCTTTCAATGGATAATCATTGCATTTGTGGGTAAATGTGAATCTATCCATTCAAAACTTTCTTCTTCATTCTATTTGATCTTGAAGAAATATTCTTTTACATCCCTTACTCTAAAATAATATTGAAATTTATCAATAAATGTAGTTTCCATATCTTTCCATGTATTGATATATTCACTTGGAAATCCCACAAAACATCTTATGGTTTCCTCCTTAAGTGTAAAGGGAACAATTTGAGTTTTTGACTGTCTATTGTGTAATCATAAGTTTGGTATAACAGTCTAAATTCAAACATGAATTGATCTAGATATTTTGAATATTTACTTATAAAATTTGGTAGAATTGATGGTGATATATTTTTCATTGAGTTTTTATCTATTGGATCTATGACTATATGAAAAAAAGGCTATGTCTTATTGTAATTACATTCTATTTTCTTCAAGATTTTATATATTTCCTTAGTTATAAACCATGGTTTTTATTTCTTTCCAACTTGTATTAGATATATAATTTATCATTTATTCTTTATCTTGTAAATATTGAGGTCTAGGACTTATTATCTAGACAAAGGATCCTCAATATTAATTCTTCCTTTAGAAGAAGATCTCCCAAATATGAGTCTTCTTACAAGATTTCATTGTGAGGATGATCGTAATTATGGTGATGAATCTAAGGATGATTCAAACATTTTTATTATACTTTTATATCTCACAGTCAAAAATTTTATTCTTTCCTCCTATAATCCTAATTTAGGATCTTTGGAGATGAACCTTCATTTAGCATCTCTAGGTCAGTTCATAAATTATTTTTATTATTTTTTATTTTTTTAATATTTTTTCTACACTATAAAATAGTAATTATTAACTTAATAACACCTAAATTTTTTTGACAATGGTGCCAAAATGATGGGTGTCATTAATCCCTTCATTTAATCAACTTAATATATTGATGTCATTCAAACTAGGGCCAATGTCCAAAGCTATTTTTAGTAAAGTTTATAGTTGTAGGTATTACATATATAATTGGGGTTATTTATTTATAAACGTGTAATATAATTTATCCTATAAATTATTTACTTACAAAATAATAAACACACTTATAGAATTTAGACACTATATAATCTAACTTGCTTAAGTAAACTCACTTACTAGAAATAGAACTTTTGTTGAAGAATATACACACTTGTTGGAAATAAATAATCTATTAAATATAAATACACTTGTTGGAAATAAAAAATATACTAAAAATAAATACATTGATTTAAAATATTGAATTAATTCTTAGAAGATAAATTCCTATAGGTTTTCAAGTCTTTTTATAGTTACTGTTGTAAAAATGAAATGAATTTATAATTACTAGAAAGTATAAATACATAGAATACCATATAGAAATGTGTTATTGGTTCCTAAAGAGAGTAGGCCCTTGCTTGCCTTAGGAATAGGAATGAAAAAATACTTGGTACATGGAAATTAAATATTTATTCATTAATCAAAGTAGATTACATAAATGCAACAATAACTATGATGGAATATTAACTGAACAAATATATTATCTATTTCTCAATTTCTCTTTGTCCCTCCTCATCAAAATATGAATATATACTTATATAATACTGTAATATAAGATCCATAGATCTTAGTATTCCATCTCTTCTTATCAAGATAATTCTCTTAATTTTAGTGGGTCTTCAAAATAGGCATTTGACATTTTGGAATAGGAAGATCCACCGGTTACAAATTCCACTACATATATATATATATATATATATATATATATATATGTATATATATATATATATATATATATGTATATATATATATGTGTGTGTGTGTGTGTGTGTGTGTGTGTATATATATGTATATATATATGTGTGTATATATATATGTATATATATATATATCTTTATGTATATATATGTGTGTGTGTGTGTGTGTGTGTGTGTGTGTGTATATGTATATATGTATATGTATATATATATATATATATGTATATGTATATATATATATGTATATATATATATGTATGTATATATATATGTGTGT
Organism: Torreya grandis; assembly: GCA_037957365.1. Classification (NCBI taxonomy): domain Eukaryota; kingdom Viridiplantae; phylum Streptophyta; class Pinopsida; order Cupressales; family Taxaceae; genus Torreya; species Torreya grandis. Next base: position 2,929 of record JARHVA010004556.1, on the reverse strand, counting down.
ATATATATATATGTATATATATATGTATATATATATATATATGTATGTATATATATATATATTTATATGTATGTATGTATGTATGTATTTATATATATCTGTATGTGTGTGTGTGTGTGTGTTTGTGTATATAGTTTTACTATTTATAGTAGTTATATAAATAGTAAGTGACCAAAATAACCTAAAAAATTGGACTGAAAGAATATAGAGTGATCCTGGTAGAGTCTGAAGAAATTTTGGTGAAGTTCAAAGTAACTCCATAACAATTTAGTGGAGTTTAAAACAACTTCTTACAAAGTCTTAAGAAATTTCATAACAACTTCTTTCAATAAAAATGAATGTTTGAAGAAGTCCATAATGAACCTACTAAGGTAGGTGGAATGCTTCAGTGAGCGAAATTAGATATTTAAATGAGTCCATAGATATGGACTAGGTGAGTCTGTATCTACTGGACATGTCTTAAGTAGAAAAATGTGAGATTTTGTATCTTTTGAACAAGTCTAAACCTTGGTCTAGAAAAGACTATAGGTCACCAAAATGTCATAATATTTTATATAGGTCACCTTGGAAGATAAGAAAAAAATCATTTATTCCTTATAAATTGATGTACATATATATATATATACACAAAATGGAGAGACTAAACATGAAAAGAGTTAGAATTAAATAATAGATTTAGTCACTTAGACTTTAGTTACATTAAGTAAGATAATGCATCTTATTTACTACACTAGGATTAGATACAAGTCTAAGATACTTACATTACTCAGTCTAGAGGAGAGGTAATGAAAAAAATAATGATAACTAATAGTAATAATGATCCATATTTTGGACTCATCAACACTTATACTTATCTATATGCATATAATCTGAATTGAGGCAATTTATTAACCAAAGAAGTGGATAAGAACTAGAGTGTAACATGTGAATAAAAGCATATGGTGTGAATGATCGATGCACTAAAAATGATTATGTAAATTTAATGTGTGGAGAAATAAGGATCTCTTCACCCCACATTGAATCTTAGTAATATACAATGAATTCATGGAGAAACAAGGCTCATTTTCCCCCACTCTAAATCTAAGTATGATAACTAAATGCATGGAGAAACAAGGCTCACTTACCCCCACTATGAATCAGAGTATGTGAGTTTAATGCATAGATAAAACAAGGCTTGATTACCCCCACTCTAAATATAAGTATGTTAATTGAGTGCATGGAGAAAATAAGGCTCATTTTCCCCTACTCTGAATATGAGTAATGTAAATTGGGTCGAGTGTAATGTTATGGATCAATCATTATAGATGGTCCTATGACACAAACTAGTTATAACTTGGTGATGATATTGGTAACCTAATAAATTAATAAAATTAGTGCACAAGGGTAACCTTAATGAGGTGGTATTGGGTAATTTATGACTTAAATAGGTCATTTTGAATCATTGAAAATTCATTTGCATCATTTGAGTTGAAATAATTTTGAGTCTGAGAGAGAGAAATATGTTGAGGAGATGAGATGTTATTTTATAATATTATGAGGAGTTCAATACACAAATTTAGGATAGGAAGGAGGTTCACCTAGTTAGGCACTAATAATTTTCCTATTTTTATTATTTGGTTATCTTTTTACTAGTTTGTCTAGAAAAGGAATACATTAGGGCTATTTTGGAGAAGCTAATGCTAGTGTGCCATTTTGAGTACTAATGCCATATCCTGGTGCTACTATCTATAATGTGGTGCTACTATCTAGTAATACTATCCTCTAGGAAGCACTAGTGTCTAGTAGGCTTGAGATGTGAAGCTTAGCATGGTTGATTGATTTTTGATGCATGTTATTATTTACTAGTTTTAGTTTTTATTTTACTAATGTCTGATTTGGTTGTAATTTTTCAAGTTGATGCACATATGAGGGAGTTCCATATGAGTAAGATAATGGAGAGTATATAAGGTTTCCCCTTGTCTAATGTGGAGATATAGGTAATCGAGAGATAAGACCTATGATATGTTTCTTTTTGGAACCTATGCCCTAGAATAAGCATATGATCATTGCACTATGTGAGAGGTGGAATGCATACACATGTATATTTTAGCTATCTATGGATGATATGGTTATGAAATTAGAGGATGTATATCAGATTTTAAAGTTATTTATCTTTGTTAAATGGGCTATATTATAGGAGGTTACTTGTCCTTGAGTTATATAATGGGCATCTAGGTACTTCTCTGCTATGGCAATAGGGAGTCATCGCACAGGTAACCAAATTGACATTTTGTTAACCCTGATTATGGTGGTTGATGTTTCATGATTGTATAAATTTTTAGCTATGTTATTATCATCATTTATTGTTATGGATGGGAGTGGTGTCTCAATCTCTTACATGATGCATGAGATAGTGAAAGACATTGATCATCATAGCACCATGTAATCTTGGGGTCATATCATGTTAGCTCATTTATATAGGAACATGTATCACTTTATATAGGATATAGTGGTGGGGGTATCATTACATTAAAAATATTACACTACTAGGCATACAAGCACATATCTATGAGTAGGCCAGTGACATATCCATAGGATGGATGGGATCATCCATAGGTAGTTATAGATAGATGGACTAAGATAGTGCATGCACTGAGGAGGAGTAATACATATTGTTGATAGTTACTAGATAGTTTGAGAGTAAAAGATATTATCTATAGACCCTATAAGGGCTATCAAGGGTGGCTTGAGGATAACACACAATTGAGGTAGATTTAAGTTAATTATTGGATACATGATCATTGATATAATGTATACAAGTAGTTTTAGTATGAGAGGGTTACCTAATAGTTTAGAATTATACATGATGTGCCCCCAACACCTGTGGTGTAGTTAAGGAGTTCTTAGGATCTTATGATGCTAAGTAGTATATTGAGGCAATTGATTATTG
>JARHVA010004555.1:1475000-1518309 GCA_037957365.1 Torreya grandis | reverse complement strand
ATAATGTCATTTAATTCCTTGTTTGTGACCTCCACTTGGCAATTAGATTGTAGATGGTATAAAGTAGATTTTTTGTGCCTAATTTTATATTCTACAATAAGGAATAAAACCAAATAGATTCTAAATTGTGGTCCTTTATCTATAACTATTTCCTTCAGAACTCCATACCTTTAAATTATTTCTTCACATATAGTTTATTCAACTTCCTCATTCCATTCATTTCTTAAGGTCCCTTACTTATACCCATTTAGTGAGGTAATGTGTACATACCTATATGTACTCCTATTTAAATATATTTTATCTATCAGGTCAACAAAATTACTTCCCCATTTGTCAAAATGTTTCAAGACCAATAAAGGTTGGAGATTAATTTCATCAAAACGTGTGGGTTTATCTCTATGTTTGAATCTATTACACTAGAAAATATGTTTTTTTGCATCCCTAAATATGTTAGGATAGTAATATCCTATAATAAGGATAGTAATATCTTATAATAAGGATAGTAATATCTTGTAAGAAATATTCTTAAATTAAAAAATTTCACCCATAGGATTCATCATGACTTACCCAGAGGATGTCAACTACTTCATTCTCCATTACTCACATGTGCATGATTGAGTCAGGCCCAATGTAAAAGAGGTACCCTAAGATCCATGAGTATAAGAGGATTATATTCACTAATTGGTGTTTCTATCATATCTATAAATGTTTTGGGATCTATTATACAATAAAATACTTATCAATGACTTAAAATTGAAGATTTTTCATCATATTTTCATTCATGAAATGCATTATCTACCAATGGATAATGTTTTTAATATGTTCATCTTAATGTAGATTTTTTACTACACTACCCTTGCTTGATGTGTCTGCAATATTAGTTTAAAATTATTGTAGTATGAAAAATTAGCTAATTATTCTATTATTGACTATTGGTTTATTCATTAAGTACTTAATTATAGTATGGTTAGTGTGAATAAAAATAAAATATCAAGTAATATAATGTTGAAATTTATTAATGTAATACACTACATCAAGGAGTGATTTTTATATCATACTATAATTTATCTTATATCCCTTAATACTATTGTTAATAAATTATATGGCATATTTCAAAGACCTTTATTTTTCCCTAAGACAACTCTAAGAATTATATTGGAAGCATTAGTGTGTTTTTGGAAAGGTAATTTACAATTCTAACCTCAAAACATTGGTGTTGTTACTATTAAATCTCCTAGGTCTTGTAATTATCTCTGACATAAAAAATTCCATATAAAATCAACATCATTATACAATAAAATAAATATAAGTTTTATTAATTCAATTAAATTTTTAATAAATATATGATAGCATCCAACATGTCCTAAGAAAATTCAAACACCATTTTTTGTTTTTGTGGGGTTGATATTTTTTTTATTAATTATGTTTTGGTAGGATCTACCTATATTTTTACTAATGGTATATGTTGCCCTAGTATAATTCATTTTTTCATGAACATGTAACACTTTTCATGACTTTAATATAGACAATTGTCTTAATAATGTTGAAGGAATTTATCTAGTAGATTATAGGATTCTTCATATGTATCCCCATAGATTGTGAACCCATCCATACAAAAATCGACAATATTATGTGATAAGTAAGAAAATATTCTCGAGACATCCCTTTCAAAGGTGGCATGAGCATTATATAACCCAAATGGAAGTACATAATATGTATAGGTACCCCAAGGACATGTAAAGGTATTATTTTCCTAGTCCTTAGTTGATATTATGATATGATTATGTCGACTAAACCCATCAATAAAGGAGAATTAATTATTACCTAAGAATGTCTTAGGTACTGACTTAATTAAAGGAAAATGAAAATGATCCTTTCTTGTGGTTGCATTAAAGTCCTTGAAATATTAAAATATATTCCATTTTCCACCCTTATTTGTCATAATGAAAAGGGATGAGATGCACTAGTAATCAGATATATGATAAATAAATATTGGATCCAAGAGTTTTTATAATTTTATTTTCACTATGTCATTAACAAGGGGGTTCATCCTATTTTTGTTTTTTGGATGGGTTTGTATTATTATTTGATTAATATATGTTGTGTACATAATTTGAAGTCTATTCCTCTCATGTCATGGTATTTTCATGTAATAGAGGTTTTTTATTTTCAAAGCATGGTTAATAAGTAAATTCATTGTTGGAGGCTCAACTTGTTATTGATATTGGGAGGTCATCTAAGTATGATTTGTACATATTTTGACAAACACACCATAGAATCTATGTTTTCAAATAGAGGTGTAAGACTATAATGGTGTGGTTTGAGTTGGGGAGGTTATTTCTATTGAGAAGTTGTTTTTACATGGATATTGTATGCATTGTATTAGTTGACTTCTTGAAAGTAAGCTTGTTAAGTATTGTGTAGGATATTATAAGTGACCATATAATAATTTTTATTTTTCAATGTTATGTTGTGTTAAATCATGAGTAGGATCAATAAATGATATTTCTCATTTTAAAAAAGTTGTTCTAATTCAATTAAAGGTTAATCTTATGGGTATAAGACTTACTTGTTTATGTTATTTCCATTTTGGATAAACATGTTTCCCAAGTTTCAAATAACAAACACATCATATTTTGCTAGTCAAGTTATCCCTAAGATAATGGGGTATCTACCTAAGTTGTATTTGGAATATCATAAAATATGTCATGTATTACCATGAGTCCATAGTTATGACCATGTATTCTATTACCCATTCAAGTTTCATCATTGATCTATCTAATATATTAAAAATGGTGGGGGTCTAACAAAGCTCTTTGAGGTGAATTTTTTTCATAGTTTCCTTCTTCATAAAATTTATGTAATCCCATAAGTATATTATGGTTTTTTTAATAAGAGAACCATATTTTTATATGTCAAATATAGAGCTAATTTGGTCAGCATACTTAGGTCTGACTATATTTATCTTCATAATTTCTATAAACTAACAAAATACTTCTACAGTCTTGGGATCCTTTCTCTTTTGACCAAGATTTGTTAGACATAGTTATCAAGTAGAATTTATGTAAATTAGAACACATTTATAACTTTAACAATGGTATCTTCACACAAATTTTTTTGAATTATCCTAAAAAATCAAATTAAGATTCATGTTGCTATTTTAGGTTTAGTATTTTATGAAAATGAATTGTGTTAGGCCCTCCTCGACTACTGGATGTGATCTATTTAGGATTGGAGACTTTATTAGATTGTTATTGGGAGATTTCATTATTTTTATTATGGTTGTGGTGATATTTGGGGTTATTAATGATGACAAAAGTTTTATTTTATCTACATCCATTGAATAAGTTGGGTGTTACATCATGTCATTAGTGTATGTCTAGTTAACCAAATTATTACTTGGGTTAAGTATAGGTTGGGTAGGTAATTAAGGGGATTTAGGCTGATTTGAATTAGGATTACTTGGAAACAATGTTATTTTTTGTTGTTATTATATTTTTATGGTCGTGGGCACCCAACATTTTGGTTAAACCATGACTTTTTTTCTCTTCATAGATGTTTCCATTGATTGGAATATGACTACTAGTGATAGTCACGATTTTTTAGTTTTCATGGTTAATGTTTGAATTATTTAAAAATGACATAATATTGGCGATTTTTTTATTGGAAAGGCTGGTTTTGTGACTAAATTTGTTATATTTAATCTCAATGGGTGGATCCATACCAATTTTAAGGAGGGGGAAATGAAAATTTGGTATTTGGAAATGGAGTGGTTGATGATATACCTAGATTGTGAGGTCTTTATGATGATATTTTTTATAAACCATGTAAAAGAAGTAATGCATATCTCCTCCAATTGTGTAAATTTATATTATGTCTGGGTATTCCTTCATGATGCTTTATAAATTTACGCTGGAAATCTAACACCTATAATTTTCTTTTTCTTTATGACAATATGTGAAATATTGAGTGAAAAGTTTTCTTTTTTATTTGTTTCTATGCATATGCAATGTATCAAGTTTCTTGGATACATAGATGATAATAACCTCCTTCATATCTTGTATTAGATTTCTAATTTACATCCATAATACTCCATGATTTCTCTTAGAGGATAATGATGCAATTTTTTTATCATTGTGTGTCTTATTCATTATAGACCAAGTGTAATTTATGCACAATATGATGATATCACAAAAATATATTTGTGACTTAATCATTGGTAATGAAATCCAATGTCTCCAAGAATTTGTCATTGATTCCTTTTAGAAATATCAACTTCATGGAGTCTACCTTTTTTTCTATTTATATCTTTAAATATTTACAATTATTCCTCTAGTCGTTCATTCTCCTTTTGTGACATTATATGTCATATATTTTAAAGTCCTTCACTCTACAATCATCTTGATACTTTTAGTAAAAATTATATTTCATATCTTCTCAATTCCTAATTACATTTTTTCCCAAGTTCATGAAGTAATGAAGGGTTGTATGTTTGAATGTATCAAGAAATAAATTTATCTTGTCATAACCTAATTATAGTAATAACTATAATGAAATATGTCAAACTAAATGAAAAATGTTTCATGGCCCTTGCTCATCATTCCTATTATAGCCAAATTTTTCACCCTTGGAGGAGGTGGCTCATACTTTTCCAAATTTGGCTAACATGGGATTACCTATAGGCCTATGGATTGCCTATATTAGAGGTAGATCTCTAGGTTGAAGGGGTAGCTCCCTTGATTTATATTTTAAGATCACACACTACACTAGAGTAATAACTATTAGGTGTGAAAATCAAATAAGGAAACATAAAATCAACCTATAATAATTAAGGTGATACACTAAAGATATCTTCACAAACGTACTTTCATTTAAAATAAGAAATAAGGCTTCTAAAACTAATCCCAACACAAAGTTATTCTATCACAAGTGTTCCTTCACACTTCAAACAACACATAAGAAATATTTATACTTCATGATACCTATTAGAAGGAGCATTACTCACACAATGCATGCAATATCAGAATGGAAGCAAGGAGAAGACATTCACCACTTGCCATCTAAATACACTACTTGACATACATATACAAGAAATACAAAGACTAAATTATCTTTATATCTATATTCAAAGGAAAAAAAAATATGTCAAACTAGAAGGGCTTCACCATACTAGGTGTGGACTCTTTACAATGTCAAAATGGCTTACATAGATAGATCATAAGAGAGGAGAGAGGAGTGAAGTTGAAGGGTCACCATGCCAAGTGTTAAGATGTGAAAACAAAATAAAATTCAAGAAAATATATTTATGGAATAAGTCATGAGGTCCTCAATAACAAGTGTCTATCTAAAGAACATCATCCCCTTAAAGCTAGTGAAGGGGCATTCCATGGTCTTTCTAGAAACTGCCCTTGTTGATGAGGAGTTCATTATATATCCAAAACTATCATATCAATCAATGAAACATATACTCTAACTTTAGGAGTTAGAAACAATATTTTGAAATACCTCATATGCTCCATAACTGATAACTCCCTCTTTGACATTTGTTGTTCACTTCCTTGTAGTTGCTTACTAGCCCTCTAGGCCTCAATGCCCACACTTGTCTCTAGGATGACAAATAAATGCTCATGGAGATTAATTTTATGGGTGTTAGATAACTCATAAATATCTCTTTGTATTTTTTTATATCAAATAGACCTCAAAATATTCAACATCATAACTTTCATATCAAACTTAGGCAATCACCTTTCTTTCTCATTGTCATATTTAGACCACCTAAGACAAATATTTTAGTAGAGAGGTTTTGATGTACCAATAAGGTGATAATTAGGTATTATGAGTTATAAAAAGTATGCACACACCTTACATAATTTACTTAATTCATCTATTCCCTTATGCACCTCTAATTCAACTCAAATCCTACAAAAAACATAGAATTAGGCATGTTCATACAAGTGATAGTATGGAACAACTAGATGTCAAGGAGTCTAAGAGAGTGACAAGAATTTCAAAACCATATTCTAGGTTGATTTACCCCTCCTAAATTCATTTCCATTCATATCTTATTCATCAAGTTTTTGAGAGGTTTATAGGAGGGTTTTAGGTCATTTATATTGTTAACAATGATTTATAAAAGTTAGACACTTAACCCTTGAAACAATTACATAAGATTGATTAAAATACCATCATAAACTAACCATAAGTTATTTAGGTCCCATACACATTTATATATATATATATATATATATGAGCAAAATAAATTGGCTTCTCAAGTTCCTACTTGCATCCTAGATAACCCTGAGATAGATTTATGCTGAAATAATGAATTTTGGGTTATTCTATATAGACCATTGGTTATCATGGAATATCCCATGAATTTTATCAAATTTTTTATAGATATATCATGATGATATGAGTTAATATGGAAGCTATTAGGTTTCATGGCTAATTATAAGCCTAGTTTACAAGACTATGTTTCTATGTATATAACCATTTTTGAGTGTTTCCAAAGACTGTGGGTACTTCTAAACATTCATTAAACTTAAAAAAACTTAAGAATCATCCCATATTCACTTAAAACTCTACATTTCATATTTTACTCATGGTTCATTAGGTCTATAGATTATCTTGTTCATGGAGTGCCTTTGCTTTAAAATAAAATAGAGGGTACATCCCCTATTAGAACGGCCAAACCGAGACCATGAGATCCTAATTCATGTGACAATGACATTTTTACCAATTTTCATGGATATATTATACTATAATATCCCTCTACACCTCAAAATATCAAGACTAACTTCTTCAAACTATGACTATGTGCAAGATTTGGTTGACTATGTTTAAGGTTTGAAAACCCAATTTGCTCAACCTCCTATGTCTCTTCTATCTAAGAATCACACGAAATTATGGTTTCATCACTATGATATTGATTTATACATGTTCATATCATCTTATATCTCTATCAAACTTTCAAACCTTTCACCTTTCATGAGTTTAGGCTAGTCTATAAAATATCTTCAAACTATAGGTGCTCATTTAGGAATACAAGGGATTCTTTTAGGTGTTGGTATGTAATTGAGCACTATGTTTCAACTCCTTTGATTTATTTTGTGGTCATTATGAACATATCATAATTGTCCTACAATGAGGTCATACCTTCATCCCTCTACCATAAATATACTATAATGTCATCGTTATATTACAAAGTTCTAGGTTTCTTAACAGTGTAGTTTTTTTAGTGTCCTCATTAAAAACATGGTTGATTTAAAACCCTACTCAACCGCAATATTTTATTTATGAGAAACCTTACTTTCATGTTCAAATTCAACTTTTAGGCCTATATTTTCATGAAATAATCCATAATTCTTATATATACTTCATCAACTTTAACCAATAGATGACATTGTATATGGTAGGATTCCTTTTTAGAGAAGTTAAGGTAAATGTTACCATTTGCAACTTTATAACTCTATGAAAATAGATTTATGTATGACTATATGTAATGGCTTCACCACTATCACTATGATGCTCTCCTAATCCATGAATTTATTTGAGATGTCAAAATAATGTCAAATGTTTCCAAACATGTTACGATTTTTGTCGTAGGTCCAAACATGACTAATTTCCATGTATAAAATTGTAAGTGCCTATAGAGGGTCACTTAACTATATCAAGTATCATTGACTTACCTTCCATTAATGATATTATTGATCACAAAATTTCAATGGATAAATAAACCAGTGTGTTTTTAGGGGTTGAGCACATGTGTATTAACTTTACCTATAGTTTTTCATAGGAGATGAAACTCTAGCATTACCAAAACACTATTCACAACTCTCAATAGTGTTCACTTCTAACACAATAGATATATCTTTCCCATCTCTCCATGATCACACATTATAAGTATATTTAAACAAAAATTAAAAGGATGAACATCCTCTATAATTCATCATACACTACTTGGTTCACATAGATAAATGAAACTAGATTAGAAAACTAAAGCCATTGGGAATGTGTAGGCAGTTTGAAGGTACTAAAAATCTTAGTGATTGTTCATAAGGTACAAATCATTAATATTTTAACTATGACCATGAAATGAAATTATATAGGGGACCATAACATACACCATATTCACTCATTCCAAATCTTCATCTCATATCCATACTAACTAAAAATCATTGACCTATTTTGACTTGTCCAAGGGAGTGATAGGAGAGAGAAACTAGTTTTGCTCAAAATTATACCTATTAAATCTTCTTGAACCTAAAATTGACAATTTGGAATGTTAATATACTTACCTCGAGCCTTTGCATATGCCATATGAGTCATATAATCCATAAATTACTTGAAACATCCCTTTTTATAGTCAATCTCCTTATTTGTACATTGAACCTACATTTTTTTTAGTTTTAGAACTGAATCTAAAACTTACCTAACATTAAACACATTATGACACCTATTTACACATTTTTATTTTGATGGTAAATTTTATAATTTATTAAATTACCAAAATATGACATAAAATGGCATAAGAAAATAAGAACAAATATGACAAAGGCCTAAACACATGTTATGACCTTCAAAGATGACTTAATCTCATTCTAGGACCATGGTGAACATTTTATTTCTTAGATTATTATTATCACCAAATATTGTACCTTATATAAGGTTTTTTAGGCCTACTCTAAGATTTGGGCGACATTGGAATACCTCTAGGCCTATGGGTTGCTTGTAGTAGAGGTAGACCTCTAGGTTTAAGGGCTAGCTATCTGAATTGATCTTAAAGTGATTATCACCTATGATAACTAATTTATTGAGGTAAAATGGGTATAAATATGTATTAAATAAAAATATTCTAAGGATGTGATACATAATGAAGATATCTGCTATGTTATCATACTTCTTTCACTAAGAAACAAGACCTACAAACTAGCTTCGAAGTCCTAAGATTTTATAACATTAGTATTTCAACATAGAGGTGATATGCATGAAAAATATCAAGGTAAGTAAATTAGATATCATATTTCATACTCTAAGGATATTTTTACACTTGAATGGAACCAAACACAATAATTAAACTCTATAAGACTTGTTAGAATGAGAACTCCTGCATTAGACATGAAAGGATAAGGAGAAGCAAGGATAGAAGTTTATCTCTAGGACCCATCATACATCAATTTACACACTTATAAAATATGTTTATAAAATCAAATCAATATTATATATATACCATTAAAAGGCAAATTACAATTTCAAACCATTAAGGCTTTGCCATACATGGTGTGGAACTATGAAACAAGAGCCAAAATGTCTAGTACATATAGAATGTGAGAAAGGAGAGAGAATAATGAAGCTCAAGAGTTACTATAATAGGTGTCAATATGATAAAATTATCTATGTTTATAGGATAATGTAATATGAAACATACCATGTAAGTTCTCTTTGGACAAATGTCCCTTAGAAGCATCAAACTACTCAAACTTGGTGTAGAGGTCTCTTGGTAAGCTTCTTAAAACAACCTTCATCATTGGCTTCTCTTAAATACTCCTTAGTAGACTAGGAATAAATGACATAATTTCATTGTTAATGGTATGTTACAAACATTTTCCAACATACATTGGATATGTCCCTAATCATCAATCATATTTTGGACAAGTGTTTTCACTATCTACAGTCATAATCCTCCTTTTCTAGACCTATCTTCACATTTTGCACCAAGATTATCATAATTTTATCAAAAAAACTCATAAAATATATGGTATGACTCTTTTAAATATCCCTCATGTCCTTATATCCATTATGAAGACCATTAAATTACTCCCAGTTGGAGTTATCACCTTCTCACTTGGTGATCACTCTTCATTCACTATGATAGTTTGGATTGGTTGAATTGAAGGTGATTATATATGTGCTTTTTTACTCTTATAAATCAATAAATGGATATTATGAGTTAGGTTAGGTCTCAATTTCATCTCCCAAAGTGATCCTAATCCTTTGAAACCCCTTTATACCTAAAAAACATCAAAATTTATCAAGAAAATCCACTATGTACCTTGTCCATACAAATAAGATACAAGCCAAAATGAGGGGAAGGATCTTGGGAATGTTTTATGCAAGCCTAAATCACTTTCCTACTCAAACTATCTCATCTAGATGCCTCTCTATCCACCTTTTCTTGATTGGGTCATTATCAGTGGTTTTTTTAAGGGTTTTAAGTAGTTATACCCCTTAAGGATAGTTCATAAAATTATGATATCTAAACCCTAAATAAATTACACTATATATTTGTTTAGGACCCTCTCAAACATATATTATCTCCTTGAGCTCCCATTATAATCATATGTATTGTTATGAGCTTTTAAAGTTGCCTTATCAAGTTCTTCTTTCCTTTTTGTGTAGGCTATCATGTACTTGAGTTAAGAAATGACATCTCTATGAACTTATATATAAACTAAATTTTATCATACACTTCATATCTCCCCATGAATAGGTTTTAATGCATTAGAATGTTCACCTATAAGTGGTATTATACCCCTTTTAGGAATTAGGCCTAATTAAGTCCTAGTAGGCTTAGTTTATATACATGTGAGCTAGGTACACTATGCTGGAATCCTCAATACTGTTAGACTTCATCATGTTCATTCATGTCTAACATAGATTTATACATCTTTTGTAAAGGTTTTAATACCTTCCAACTCACTTTTTTGCCTTCAGTTACTAGACCTATAGGATTTGTCTTCTTGGGAGTTCCCTCTATTTGAGAAAAAATGGAGGGCATATCCCCTATTTTCTCTAGAAAGTTGAATGTATGAGAGGCTTAGGTAACTTATAGGGACCTTATTTACAAACTTTCAAGGTTTGGTCACATCAATAAGCCTTCCAAACATCCCAAAACTCAAGACAAACTTCTGTGTAGTACTCATTGTATAGGATTTTATGTGTTGACTGTAAGTTATTCTTGAGAACAAACTCTAGAAATATTTTCATATGATGGGAGTCTCATGAAATTGTCCTTATCTTTTTCTACAACACTCCAAACATGTTCATCACTCCAACCTTTCCCAAACTATTCAAGGTATACCTTGCACTTGACTAAACAAGACTATAGTCAATTGTGACTATGTTATTACTTAGAAAGGGTATTCTTGTAGGTGAAACTATTGTATTAGACCCTTATATACCATGTTCCACCATATTCTTGAAGTCATTAATACCATACTAAATTCATTTAGGTCTATTCACACCATATCCATGCTAGGCCATCCTCTAAACCACCATGTTTTAACTCACTATCATGCTACATTCCAACTATACATGTCCATTTTTAGAGAGCAAAAATGTCTTGAAGATTGCATGTAATGTTTAAAACCTATGCTACATAGTTTCAAATCAATTTAGGATCATATGTTCACTATGAATAGTGTATCAGCCTACAATCAATTCTATAACTTATAAAAATCCCCAAATGGATCCTTTCCACCTTGAAATATGTCAAACATGTAAAATGCCTTATTTAAATGTGCTTAGCCTCCTTTAGGGCACCTTTAGGTGTACATTATATTGTAAAACTATGTATATAGGAGAAACTAGTTATCATAGTCTACCATGTGTCATTTGAAATATTATCCTGACTTCTCATGTTATAAGAGTATATTCAACATCTTGAAACTCTCCATGACTACTATGCAAGCTTCATACACATGATTGTACATGGATACTTACAGAGAGTTGACTATGTTGTTTGCTTGACTAAAACTATCATGTGAAAACTTTTGAAACTAAGCTTAGAAGGAGAGGGTGATTCTCATTTCATGAGAAGCATAAAATAAAACATTCCACATTCATTTGAGACCACTATAGGAACAAAGACCTCTAAACTTGGTGAAATATGCCTATAACTTAGCAATGGTGATCTCAACTTACAACTTAAGATCTTTGGCTTATCAAATCACCTCTAAACATGCAAAAAATATATATAAACCATGAAATAAGGATGCCCACATATCCTATAATTAATTTCATCCATTAATTTTTATGGATAATCTCAAATAAGGAGAAAAGTTGTAGGGTATGGGGATTAGCATGAAGAAAAGAGTATTCAACTTCTAAATAATTGTTTATAAAGTATAGGAAACTAATATTTTAAATCCTACCATGAATGTTAATTATACCTCATTTGACTTGAAACCTCTCCTACTAGCCATACCATGAGAAAACCTATTGACCAATTTTGCATGCCTAATGGAGCAATGGAGAAGTGAAATAGTTTTGGGACATTTTGTATACTTTCAAAGCTGATCAAGTGTAAATATTAACTCATGTGAGTTTGATATTACTTACATAATCTTTCCACATGTGCCACACTCCTCTATAGGTTGTACAACTACCAAAATCCTCCATTTTTCAACTATGTTCTTGATTTTATCATAGTACCTTCAGTATTTCAGTTAGGACTGACATACCAGACAAAACTATGATATATTGGAAGTTTATAAAGACTTTGGAATACTTTTATACCAAGATATATTGTACAACCTTCATTAATGACTCAAAAATGACCCTATGGTGACATGTAATGACTTAAGACTAAAATTGACCATGACCAAGGTTAATATCACATTAAATAACATCAAATAGGACCATTACACACCCTATTACAACCTAATATATCCCAATACAATTTTTTTAATATAGGGTGTTGACCTATTTTGACTTGTGGTTAAAATAATCAACAAGTACCTTATGATAACTTTGCACATGCAGGGGGGTTGACTTATTTTGACCTAGGGGTAAAATTAGTCAACAATTTGGTGATTTATAGGGGGTAGTATAAATGTTATTATAAGTACCAGTTACCTTATCCTATACATGGTAAATGGAGTCACCTATATACTAAAATTTACACTTATATTCCTTTTAAAAGACCCCAAACTCATACGAACTCACAACTAGAAACAAACATAGAAAACAAGACACCATGACACACACTTGTGCTCTCTAGGAACTTAGTGAAAACACACAAAAATACATAAGAAAACTAGACTATATATATATTAAACCTAAGAAAAATCTCTCCACCTAGATCAAAAGGGAATCCTGCACCATTTATTGCTTTATGAGATGAAGGAATGAATGAGTCAAGTTATTATTTGAGCATTGGCATTGATGTCTTAAATTTCTTCATGTTTTCCACTATCCTTGGCATGGTCTTAAATGTAATGACATCAGTTGAAAAGATATCACCTATGAATTTTAACTCCTCTTGTGACTCAAACATCTCCTCATCGTACTCTTCAACTATAAATTGGCCAAGTTTTTCATGAAAATTTACATCATCATCTTCCAAGAATATACCTTATTTAAACTCCTTATAAGTTGGTATACCCAATGACATGAATTGAAATGAATATTGTGATTTATTTGAAGGAATGAATCTAATAGGAATATCCTCTTTATTCTTGTGAAATTCAGGCCAATAAAAATCTTCTTTATCTTTCAAGGGTGGGTAAGGATCTTCCAATTGATTGAAGATATGATAGCCCATTTTTATGACCTCAAATATATCATCATGGAGTGTATATGTCTCTTGAATTGACATACTTGAGGGGATGATTATTCGTTAGAGGTTTAATTATTTTATAAAGTTTTCTTATTCACTCTTGACTAAACTATATCCTCCTTAAAGAGGAGTGTAACCTATTCCTATAGCTACAAACAAGTCTTCATCATCTTCTTGATCATGTTAATTAATCTCAACCAACTTAGCCACTATGATTTTATTTTTAAAATCTTCCTCTTATATGCCTTTATCAATATCCTTGTAAATAGCTATAACATGATCTATATCTTCCCTTTCTTCACTCAATAAGGTTGACTTGTGTTTTTATTCACCAAGGGGAGTCCCTATAGTTAAATCTTCATCATAGACACTTGAATCATCTTCATGATCAACAAAAAATTTATCTTGATCTTCTTTGCTTGTCTCACATAAAATGGGTTCTTCTTCAAGAAGAGATGAGGTGGGAGGGTGGTGAATTTATTCATGTGTTGGAGAGGTAGAATGAGGTTTAATGTAGGGATCATAAATTGTCATGGAAATGGAGGGAGAATTTTTTCAATTGGGATACCTTTGAAATAATTACTAGAGAGATAAAAGGTTCCATTGGGATATAGTCATTTAATTTTCTCCATTAGCCACATCATCCTTATCATTATATTCTTGAAGTTCATTTTCAGATGTAACTTAGTAATTAACCTCTTGGTCCTCACTCTCTTCATCTTTCTTTCCCCAAGACTTTACTACATGGTTCTAGGTTGGAAATTTTAGGCTATTAGGGTCTTTTGAGGATTAAATTATCTATTTTAGAGGTTTCTCTTGAGGATAGTTAATGGTTTCATGAGAAGCATGAGAAAGATGATATGGAATATAAGAGGAATCTTGAGGATGGGAGGGAGAAACATGTTCTTAACCATATTTTCACCATCTTCATAGCCTTCTTGAGGCCTTTTAATAGCTACAAGTTGATCCTGAACTTCTTGGTTTTCCCACATTTCTAATCTATCTACCCATCATTTGATATATGATTTCATTTCATGAAAATCTTCATTCATTACATATTTAGCTTCCTCCTCAACCAAACTCCACTTATTCATAGAGAATTAAACTGACTTTATCAATATCTTTATGAGATGAATATGGATCACATCAAGTTCATTATCCCAAATTTTCACCACCCTTTCTTATTTTAGTATATTTGGAATGAGTGCAAAAAAGGATTTAGATTGATATTGAATTGAAGTAAGAGGAGGAGAGGAGTAGGGTTTTTGGTGAACTCCTAATTATTGAGTTATTTGCCTTTGGTATTGAAATTGAAAAGGTTGTCTAAGAGCTTGAGGAATATTGCCTCCAAGAAGCTACCTCTTAAGATATTATATATCTTATTCAAGAGTCTTAATAATATCTTTTTGATAGCCTTTTTTATAGGATTCTTTACAACACTGTTAAAAAACTTCATGATCATATGGAGGAGTGGGATGACCATAGGGTTTCCAAGGTTGATAGATCTTATAAAAACTTTGATATGGATTTTAAGGAACATAGTATGGGTCATGAAAAGGTTAATAAGGAGGTGTCTACTAGGAATTCTCAACATATCCAGCCATATCAACTTCATTAGTCAAATGAAATATAAGACTTGATCAAAATCTTTAATAATATGTATGGGGTCTTCTTATAACTAGATAATTACATTCAGATTCATCATTAGTGTTTGATTGAATGATTCCAAAAGATAATGGTAGGAAGAACACACCAAAAATCCCTCCACTCTTTTGGACATGGTCCCACTAGGTGTGCCATAGCTATTATAGAAAAAATTTACACCCTTGGAGGAGGTGGTTTAGACCTCTCAAAATTTGGCTAACATGGGATTACCTTTAGGCCTTTGGGTTGCCTATAGTATAGCTAAACCTATAGGTTGAATGGATAGATCCATTTATCTATCTTTTAGGCTCACACACTACACTAGACTAATCACTCTTCAGGGTGACAAGGGAATAAGGAAACATAAACTCAACATACACTAATGAAGGTGATACACCAAAGATGTCTCCACAAACATACTTATATTTTCACTAAGAAGGTAGTCTACTAAAACTAATCTCAACTAAAAGTTATTATAGCATAAGTGTTTCTACATGGAGGTAGAACAATATGCATATCCAAATGTGGGTTAATAAGAGGTCTGATATTAGACATTTCTATTCTTTTTTCACATTTCAAAAAATTCCTAATAAATAATTACACTTCATGAGACCTTTTAGAAGGAGCATTACTCACACAGTGCATACAAGAATAGAATGAAAGCAAGGAGAAGATAATCATCACTTATCATCCAAACACACTACTTGACATACTTATGCAAGAATTATAGAGACTAAATAAGCTTTATATATTTATTCAAAGGTCAAAACAAGATGTTAAATAAGCAAGGCTTTTCCATACTATGTGTGAACTATTTACAATACCAAAACGGTTTGCATATATAGAGGATATGAGAGGAGAGAGGAGTGAAGTTGAAGGATCATGAAGCCAAATGTCAAGATGTCAAAACTAATTAAAACTCAATAATATAGAGTTAGGGAACAAGTCATGATGTCTTCAATGACAAGTGTCTATCTGAAGAACATCGTTCTCTTGAAGTTGGCGAAGGGACATTCCATGGTCTTGATTTAAACTACCCTTCTTGATGAGGACTTAACTATTTATCCAAAACTATTGTAATAGTTAGTGACACATATAATCTAACATGGGTAATTATAAACAAGATTTTGGAATCCCTTATACTCTTCATAACTAATAACTCCCTCTTTAACACTTGTTCACTTCTGTGCAGTTGCTTACTATCCCTCTATGCCTCAATGCGCATACTAATCAGTAGGATGACCTATATATGATCATGGATATTTATCAAGATATATTTGTCTTCTAGTCTATCAAATAGGCCTCAAAATATTCAACATCATAACTCTCATCTCAAACGTAGGCAATCACCTTGCTTTCACACTATCCTATTTAGACTGCCTATAACCAATAGTCTAGTATAGGGGTTTCCATGTACCACTAAGGTGATAATTAGGTATTATTAGTTATAAAAAGTATCCATGAAACTTCCAAAATGGCCTTCATTCATATTTCCCCTTATTTACCCCTAATTTAACTTAAATATTGCAAAAACACAGAATTAGGCCTATCTATATAAGTGATAGTATGGAACAACTAGATGGAAAGGATCCTGAGAGAGTGTCAAGAATGTATAAACCATATTCGATGTCTATTTACCCCTCCTACATGAATTTCCATTCATATCTTCTTCATCAAGTTATTGAGAAGGTTTTAGGGTATTTTTGAGTCATTTAACTTGTTATCAATGATTCATTAAAGTTAGATGCTTAACCTTCAAAATAATTCCAAAAAATTTGAGTAAATAACCATTCTCAACTACCCATTAGTTATTTATTTCCCATTCATAATTTTTATATAATTTGAGTTCTTACTTGCATCCTAGATAGCCTTGAGATAGATTTGGGACAAAATGACCATTTTTGGGTTGTTCTCTGCAGACCACTGTGTCTCATGGATACTACACTCTCACATGAAGATTCAAAAATGGTTTTTAAATATTTCATGATACTATGAGTGAATTTTTAATCCATTATGGTTCATGCATAGTTCGAGGCCTAGTTTTTAAGACTATGTTTCTATGTATATAACCATTTTTGAGTGTTTCCAAATATTTTAGGTGTTTATAAACATAAATTCACCTTAAAATTAACCTTTAAAATCATCTCATATTCACTCAAGACTCTCCATTTCATATTTTCCTCATGGATGCATTAGGTTTATAGACTATCTTGGTCATGGAGTGCCTCTGCTCTAATATAAAATAGATGGCACTTCTCCTATTAATATGGATAAAATTAGACCATGAGAGCCTATGAAATTACATAATGTCATTTTTTACCAATTTATAAGGCTATATTATATTCAAATATCCCTCTACACATCAAACTCTCAAGACTAGATTCTTGAAACTATGACTGTGTATAGGATTTGGTAGACTATGTTTTAAGGTTTCAAAACCTAGTTTTATCAACCTCCTCTATCTCCTTTGTCTAATATTCATATGAAATTATGGTTTCATCACTATGATATTGATTTATATGTGATCATATCATCTTATAGCTTTATCAAAATTTCAAATCTTGCACCTTTCATGAGTTTAGGTTAGTCTACAGATTGTCTTCAAACTGTAAGAGCTCATTTAGGAATACAAGGGATTCCTATAGGTTTTGGCATGTATTTGAGAAATATGTTTCAACTCCTTTGATTTAGTATAAGGTCATTAGGACCATATCATACTTGGTTTAACTCACTCCTACATTGATATCATGCCTTCATCCCTCTACCATCAATATACTATAGTGTCACTATTGCATTGAAATGTTCTAGGTTTATTAACACTATAGTTTTCTAGATGTCCTCATTAGAAACTTGATTCATTTAAAACCCTACTCACCCATCATATTTTATTAACAATCAACCTTTGTCTCATGTTTAAATGTGATTTCTAGGCTTAGGTTTTTAAGAAATAAACCATCATGCTTATATAGACTTAATCAACTTTCACCAACATATGACATTTTATATGGTAGGATTCATTTTTGAAGAAGTTAAGGTAAATTTTACCATTTTAAACATTTTATCTCTATGAACTTTTGTTTATGTCTGACTGTATTTAATGGCTTCACCACTATCACTATGATCCTTTCCTAATTTATGAATTTGTTTGATGTGTCAAAACAAGCTCAAATATTTCCAAACATGTTTTGGTTTCTGTCTTAGGTCTATGTTGGCATCAAATCTTGCACCCTAGGAAACTCTATTCATATCCTACAATTTTATGCAACATTTAATCATATCTCAAGTTGTGGGTAACTTGTAAGAGAGATGAATCTCTAGTTTATAAGGGCAAGCTCCTTAGATTCTTCTTTGAGTGCCTATCACCTAATCTAATGCTTTTTCATGGGAGAGAGTTATAATATTTGCATAAATTGGAAAAAAATACACTAAATAGGTGATCCACCAAGATATATACCATATAATATCAAACTTATACTAAGCACAAAGCTTTCCAAGACCAATTCTAGAGATTGAAGTATTCCAACATAATTGATTCAATGTGAAGGTAGCATATATAGGATAATTAAAAAGATAATTAACCTATGGGTATATTACACACCATATAAATAATTTATTTATTGAAGAATGGCCTAGTACAATCAACACACTTCACATGACCTATTAAAATCATAACTCTTGATTAAACATGAAGGATAAAGGAAGCAAGGATGATACTATCACTTAGCTCCATTATTCATCACTCACACACATAGATAAAATGTTCACAACTCAAAATTAGACTTATATTAAATGTTAAAAGATGAAGTTTGATGTCATTTTAGTAGGCTTTCACCATACCAATATATTATTATATTCATACAATAGCCAAAAGGCTCAATTTATATAACTTGGAAGAGAGAGAGAGAAGGGGAGTCCAAGAGTCATAAAGACACTTTTCACCACTATAAATATTATTTATTTATGCATGTGATATATATATGGGGTAATCCATGCAATATCAAGAATTAAAAATTTCATCTCCAATCATCCAAGACCTACAAAGTGGTTAAGAAACTCCTTTCCTTGCACATAAAACTTCCCCTCATGATTATCCTTCCAAAACTACCTTATCACTACAAATAATTAGGTATAATGATGGTTCTGAGTGATAGGGGTTACTAAGAAGCCCTCAAATTCATTGTAGATGTTTTTGATCATCCCTATCAATCTGGCCATGCATAATCATCCTTGGTAGTCTCAAAATAGCTCCTTTCCATACACTTCTCACACTTGACACCTAAAAAATCTTCAATTATACAATATGATCCATAAAATAAGAGGAATGGCATGTGTCTGAAGTTTCCATATCATTAGTTTCAAGAAATAAGCCTTAGAAGGCCTTCCAATTAAAGATTCACCATTTTCTCCTAAGTGTACACTATCTACCTACTAGACTAGCTAAAAAGAAAGAGATAAAAGATATAAATAGGAGATTAAACACATGATAAAATGATCATGAGGACTTATAAAAATTCCAAAAATTCCTCCCAAAGGTAATTACATCTCTTGAAAGTATTTTCACACCTATAAAACACATAAAAGGTCAAAATAGCCCTATTTTTCCCTATTTCATACAATTTCATACAAAAAACCTAGCATTAAAGGGTGAATAAGAGAGTAATCTACATGTTCCCAATGTTTCATGGTATCTCCATCTCATATTCATGCTTAATTTCTTCATCTTTCCAATCAAGTCCTTATGTAGGGTTTTCAAGGGTTTTGAGTGAATTCTAGTCTTAACCTTTATTCATAAAGGTTTGACATTAGAACCCTCTCAAAATGTGACTGAGGGATTCTTAAGGACCTTCTATAAAATTTGTAATCACCTCTAGGTCCCATGAAAAGGCTCATGAAAGATATGAGCATTCCAAGATGGCCATTCAAGTCATTTCCATGTATTTTGTGAGGGTTTGTGTGTCTCAAGCCCAAATATGGTCCTTTTATGGTTCTTTTTTCCATCTAAAAGTGAATAAACCTCTATTTTAACCCCATTGACCTATTAAAATCACTATAATATCTCTCTAAGATATAAAAATTAAATTGACTACCTCTTTGAAATTAGGTCCATACCTTACCAATGGGTCTACCTTCACCTCTGAGCTAAATGACTATTATTGACACTTAACATGCACTAATATAGCTTTAAAACATCATATTTATCCCCATAGAGGTGATCTAAAGCATTATCAGTCTTGTCAAAGGCTAGAATTTAAAATGACCCCTCATTTGGAATTATGCCTATTCCTTGCCTTACCCTAATGACTCTAAGACTTCTTGGTTAGAGCATCTTGCTTAGTATCAGACCTTCTAGGTTTATTTTCCATGTTTCTTTAGGTGTGTTACAAATATAAAAGCCCTCTTTCAATATTTTTTTTGACCTATGGTCCATGTATCCACCTTATTCAATAAGAAAACAAGGTTTATGCAAAGGGAAAAGTGCCCCCTATCTAAGACAAAACATGGGGCACTTTCCCTATTAGCATTAACAAATTGATTATTGGAGAATATTCTTTAATCCCCAAGGGTAGTTTTTAATAAATTTTGGACTTTTAATACAACATAAGACCTCCATCTCTACACATTTCCTAGGTAGACTTTGAATAAGGTAACTTAAGGAAGGTAGGCAGGGTATGAGACTAAGTTTATGCATATCCTTAGCCTAATGAGGTCTATTTACATGGTGCATCATGATATAGCATTATATTCCTTATTGAGGTCCTAAATATTCATATACTCTTTCTTTCATAGATATGGTCACACTTGTCATGACTATGACTGTGTTTTCCCTACCTGTAGGTGGTTTTGGATTTGTTCATGGTGTAAAAAAGGTCTTACAACCTTGGCATTACAAAACATCCTCTAATACTTGTGACCACTTTGACGACCAAAAATATCCATCCAAAACCCAAACTTACCCACTATCTACCTCATCTTACCTATATGACCTGTCAGTGTATGTTAGGCTATTCAAGGGTTTGTGATCTCCTATTAGCTTTTCAAAATACCTTCTCTCCTCAAGGTTAAGCTCACTATCAAGACTGAGACACTTATGTTAGCTTTAGGAGTTTATGTATGCTTTGAATCCTAAACTCAATGTTTGAAATAAATTTTTGAAAACTTACCTTCATTACATGGGAGTTTAAACTCATCAATTGACCTTGGGTTGCATTAGCATTATTGTAAATACTACTCCAACTCACTGCCTATATTTCCAACCTGACTGAGTTTCATAGTAGTTAGGCCTACCTGTAGCTGGGTATTATAGACCATTTGAAACTTTATTGGGGTGTTTTGATTCTCCTTGAATGTATTTTAATCACAAAACCACCTTGTATATCCTATTAACCTTGAAAACTAAAAATAAGGCCAAAACCTCACCCTTTTACATCACTATTTGAAACCACTATTGTAGTGGCCTTTCCCAAGCCTATGGATGGATAGAGGAGGGTGTTTAGGGGTAGAAGCCATGTTCTAACCTTGTTGAGGTGATATTAAATTCATGAATGTATGTTTGGGTTAATGAGAATCATTTAATCATGAAAAAAATGCATGGTTGATTGTTAGAGGTGTCAAACCATTCATCTTTTTACAAGACTATAGATAACACTGAAACTTCTCAGTGTGTTTTGGAATGCTTTCAAGACCCTCAAACTCAGATCACCTTTCATTCCTCATTTTATAAACTTGGTGAACTCCTTATCTATACTAGGGATAACAATTATAAACATCCAAAAGGTATAAAGAGCTCATTATCCATGATATATGATGATTGTAAAACCACAAAGTTCTCTATTTTCATTTTTTGGGACAAACATCATTGTATCAGTCATTAGGCTTTGGGAGTAGTTTTTCACCTTGTTTGCCAATTTGATCTTGAATTAAGCTTGTCATAGAATCTTTAGTATACCAAGATCCCAAATGAGTATTCATCCATTAGTCTTAACATTCAAATATGAATTATTTTGTTTCTTTATTGGCTGTCTGTAAGTAAGGATTTTGTGCATATAAATAGTATGAGATAAAAATGAGAAATGGTGCATGATTTAGGCCTCGTAGTCTCTTCCTTTCTCATTAAATAAACTTATAATGTCTCCAATAGGTTTAAAACCTTACCAAGGTTATTCTCAAGGTAATATGATGTCATGGAACCCTCTGACTGATCACTCCCTTTGAATATGAAGACAGTGAAGGAAAAGAGTGAGCAAGGTGCAAGATTTAGAATTCAAGATTCCCTTCTTTGAACCTCAAATTCAATTTTATGACATAAAATATTTGGGTTGAATTCAATTCCTTCACATTAACTTGGAAAACCTCCATTCAAAGCACCTATAGGTGCATCTTTCTAAGCAAAGGCAAAAAACATGGTTTAGAACAAGGACAAGCCTAGAAAAGACTTTCATAGGAATTTTATGACTTCCAAATCAAATATAATCATGAAACACCTATGTATATGTCACTCAAAACATATAAAATCATCAAATCCATTAAACCAAAGAAAATTATTTTGAAACTAGCTCAAAAGGAGACCCCTCATGGATGCACATGCATAAAATGTTGCCTGGAGTGTTAGAAATTGTTCATAAAGGTGTAGGAACAAAATTTAATTTTATTGTTATGAAAATTAATTTCACTTAGAGTATTATCCACCCCCATAATAACTCTTCCCAAATTCACTCATATGACCCATGCCAATCACTTGAAAATGACCCTTTTTTGCTTGCCAAGAGAAAATGGAGGAAAAGAAGTTAAAGATGGACATTTTTACATTATATTTGAAAAACATCATTGAAAATAGTTTTGGGATGTGTATAGACACTCCACCCATGTTTTTAGCTGATGGTTAGATCATCCATTTCGTACAAGTGCCCAAAAGGTCCTGAAAATAAGGAAAAAATCCCCATCTTTGCATATAACTAACTCTTGGATTACATATGACTACTATTAGAATGATCTTGACCTTTTCCACGTTTAAACTCACCTTGGTGACAAATTTTCTTGCGTGAAATTATGTACAAGTCATTAAATGGGCCAAAATGTGACCAAAAGATTCCCTTTTGCACATGAGACCTAGTATATGATAAATTCATAACTTGAAAACACTTTAAAACATGAAAAATGACATATTAGGACCTATTAAACATATTTTTGGACTTTTAAAATGTTTGACTATGTTTGACCATTTTTTACTTTGGTTAACTAGGCCATTTGAAGGAGGTTGGACTTCAACAAGGACTAGGGGAAGGATAAGTGAGACATAGGACAATAAGAGACGCCATAGGACATATTAAACCTTCTTCAAAAGCTCAAAATAGTAAAGGTTTACCCAATTTGTCTTGGGGTCAAATTTGGTTAACATTCTTAGTGATTCGTAGGGGTGGCATACCAACTATGCCTAAATTCAGTTGCCTAGTCCTTCCATTGGGCATGGAATCATGCATATGGGCACTCAAATTTACTTGAATAGACATTTTACTCAAATAAAACAAGATTTTTGATCCACACATACAAAATCAAAGACACACACCAAACAAAAAGAAGGAAACACACTTGTGGTATGAAGCACTTAGGAAACACAAGACAAACTCAAAGGAAACACACGTGTGTTTAACTAGAACACTTAAAAAATGCAACCAAAGCATGAAAATCACACACATATGCTACTTATTTACAACAAAAACCTCACAAGGACTAATATTATAGATTTAGATGTATCCCATTCATAGGGATAATCAAATCATCTTCGTTCATCTTAGTCAACTAAAAAGAATTACTTTGATTGTACTTGCTAATGATGTAAGCGCCACTCCACAAGGCATCAAAATTTGTATGTATACCTAGTTTTTCTATGTCCTCATCCCATTTCATAACTAATTCACCTTCCTTGAACACTTTTTTACTTACTCTCTTATTAAAATACTTCTTCATGAGTACTTGGTGGTATTCCATAGTTTTGTGTGTGTTATCCCTTACTTCTTGTAGTTGCATTAGTTCTGTCAATCTGGCTTCCATTAGATAATCTTACTTCTCTTCCATAAACAAGCACAAAAGGATAATTGTCAATTGACCTCTTGAGAGTAATCCTATCAGCCCATAGGGTTGTCTTCAGCTTGATGTGCCATGCCCTTTGATTGTTCTCCAATGTCCTTTTGATAATCTTGATGAGATTCTTATTGGTAGATTCAGCCAATCCATTACCTTGAGGGTAATAGTTGGATAAAGTGATCAAGTAAAATCCATTCCTATTTGCCCAATCAAAGGTTTTAGTACTCATGAAATCAAGTGTATTATCAGAAATGATAGTAGAGGGAACCCCAAACCTTGTTATGATACTCTCATAGAATTCCAAAATAGCATTTTCACTTGCATCTTTCAATGCAATAGCCTCTACCCACCTTGTGAAGTAGTTAGTTGTAGTCAATATCCACTTGTGTCTAGCACTTGATGGAGGATTGATCATACCAATGAAATCAAGGCCCCATTGCATGAAGGGTTGGTCTAATTGGATAGGATTCAATGGAATGGCTGCAATATTTTGTTTGTCTACAAAGAAGGCACATTGAGGATACATCTTATCCCAATTATATCAATACTTGAAAAGGCTAGGTCAATAATAGCCATCCCTCATTATATTTTCAAATATTTTTTTAATGGAGAAATGACCTCTATGCACACCATTGTGAAACTTTTCCAGTAACATACCAAATTGATCATTGTTAACATACCTAAACAGCACACAATTCACATCTTTCTAGAAAATAATACCATCTAAAAGATAATAAGGAATAGTTTTCAATCTAAAATACATTCTTAAACACTTATCTTAGATATTTCATATGATCATTAGCATCTTTTTAAAAAATGGTTATATCATCAAGGTACACAAGCAATATCTCATTGATCAACTCTTTAAAATCCATGTCTATTTACCTTTGAAAGGTAGCTCAAGCTTTAGACAAACCAAAGGGCATCTTCCTATAGGAAAATATTCCCCATTTTGTAGGAAAGTTTGTCTTAAAATTATCTTCTTCATTCACCAATATTTGGTTATAACCTAAATAGCCATCAAGAAGTGAAAAATGTTGAGAACCCGAAACAACTTGCAAAATTTGTTCCATAGAAGGTAGTGGATAATGATCCTTGAGAGACACCCTATTAAGGTCTCTAAAATCCACACAAAGTCTGATCTCTCCACTCTTATTTTTTATAGGTACAATATTAGCCACCCATGTTGAGTGCTTGATGGGAAAGATAATCCTAGACTCAATCGATTTGGTAATCTCTTGCTTCATGAGTTCCTCTATTTTGGGATTGATAGGCCTTTGTTTTTGCCTAACTAGTTTAGCTCTAGGTTCTAACTCAATGGTGTGATGAGATAGACTTGGATCAAACCTTTTAAAATCCTTGTATTTCCAATCAAATATATCATGAAACTCTTTACACAATTCAATAAAGGCTTGCCTTTCAAATGGAGAACATATCTTACCAATTTTCAAAAGCTTAGCCTTGAAGATCGTGACTCTTTCATAGTTATCTTCTTTTATGGACATGGTCACCTTTTCCTTCCTCCTTTGATCATATTTTTTTAAAACACTCTCCAAGGTGACCATCCCTTTAGGTATCTTATTTGTAATTAGTTGAATGACTTGATCCTCATATTGACTATGGAACTTCTTTTGGTTCTTCGAACAAAATTATGCCTTATTTTGAAATAAATGGGGAATGTGTTTATCATTTTAAAACACTTGCCATGACACCTCATTATCTATAATATAATGTCTCATAATAACCTTGATATGAGATTGACCCTTCTCTCTATTTATATCATCAACTATGTCAAAGTGTGCTCCTATGATAGCCAACCTATCAACATGCTTCTTTAAATCTCTTGGTATAGGTTGTATGTTGAAAGCATCAAAATCTTCAAGTAGATCCCATACCCTATGATTTTAGGATTTAATTAAAGGATTCTTTCCTATAGCTTGGTTTCTCACTTGTTTTATGACCAATTCACTATCCCCATAAACCTTCAAATTCTTGATTCCCTTTTTATTTGCCCATTGGAGGCCATGGACTAGGCCTTCATACTTTGCCACATTGTGAGTACAAATAAAATGGAATATATATGAAGATTATTATTAATTATTTGATGTAGAGACTAAAATTAAAATAGCCCCTACACATACTTTGATTCTTGAGCCATCAAAAAACATTTCCCATATCCCTTCAAGTTCATGATCTTCATTAGTGAGTGAGGGTATAGGAGTATTCTCTTCATCCATTTAATGGACTCCCAATTCAGTCTCTTATATGAATTCATATGGATCATGCTTATATGTTTTAGTACCATACTCATCAAGGAAAAGATAGAAAATACATTTAGGGGGAGAGGATGCTTCACCACCCATGACACCTTCTTCTTCTTCACTAATCACATAATTCTGATTTAAATTTGTCTCCACATATGGTTCAATATGAAACCTCACCAAGGATTGTGTTCTTATGGCTACCTTAGCTCCATATATTGTTCTAAAATCTAGAAAAGATCAATCAACAAAAAAGTATTCTCCTATTTTATCTATGAAGTCCCTTGATAGGTAAATAGAAAAGTGAGCTAGAAGATCTACCACCACAATGTCTTGCATAATGGGGAAACTTGGACAATCATGTAGAAAGACTTTCAATACTCTAACCAATCCCAATATCTTGGTTAGATTTCCATCAAGCTGTAACACACCTTTTCTATGTGGTTCATACTTTAATCCCAACTTATCTACAACTACCTTAGGCATAATCATGGTACTGGCTCCTCTATCCACAATGCAATTGAGAACCAATTTATCTCCCACATTGAGTGTGAGACAGAAAGGTGAAGGATTTTAAGATTTGATGGGAAGATTTTAGGACATGGTTTGGTGTATTGGTAAGGGCTACACCATTGTGTCTTGGAGTTTGAGGGGCTACATGAATATTTAAAATTTGCTCTTGTAGGAGTTCCTTTTGACCAGACATTTTAAAGACCTCCCAAAGAGATATGTTTGTATTGGTATTTTTTAAATAATTAATAATGTTTAGAGGGGGAGTATTCACCTTTTATTTCATTATTGAAGGTAATGAGGAAGATTTAACATGATGCATTGTAGGCTTGACAATCTTTCTCACATTCTAACTTTGAGGAGGAGTATGACTAGTAGGAGGTATTACACGAGGATTCACACTTTTTGGCCTTAGAGAGGCATTACTTGGAGTCACATGTGCTTCTGAAACATCTCCCAAATCTCTCTTTTTGGCTCTTGTGTTGGATGCAACTGATGTACTTTGGTTCAACACATAGTTATCCTCCTTTTGAAAGTTCATACAAATGGTATTTTGGTTGATACCCTCTCCATGAGTATCCATTTGCATGAGACTTTCTTCTTGTGATGTAAGGCAAGGAGTAGTTCCTTCTTATTCCACCAAGGCTTGACAAAATTCTCCACCATCATGCAAAAACTAACCTTGATATTGTCCCCAATGATTCAAATGTTCCTCTCTTTGAACCAAGTTAGTATAGACTAGAAAAACAACCCTTTTGGATGGGATGGAGTTAGGATTATGGACATTGGGCTGCCTATTGAAACCTTACAGACCTTGTCCTCTTCCTTGTTAATTATATTGGGGTAGAGGTTTATAAGTTTGTGGAGGATAATATTGGGGATTGGGTGGAGCACTTCCATGAAATTGAGCTTGTTTGAGTTGAGCTTGTAATAACCTAATCATTTCATCTTTGTCTATATCACTATATACCTTCTTGGGAGTTATTTTAGGCTTATAATTGGCACTAGAGACTTGTGTTACACTTGGAGCTTCAACTGGACTATGAGATAACAAAGGTATGGAAACTCCTAGGGGTAATCTCCCAACTTATATCAAACTATTCTTAGCTTCAATAGCTATCTCATATGCCTCTGATAGAGTAAATCCTCCCATTGAATACAACATTACTACCATATCAGTACCAATAGCTTTGAGATAAGTGGGGAATACAAAGCTTGGGGGAGGCCTCATGATAGGTGGAAATCTATACCATGTCTTTTCAAGCCTTTTATTGAAATCCCCCATAGATTCTGTCATGTCCCCTTTTCAATTGACATGTTCTGAGTTCATGGTTAGCCTATTATGCGACCTTCGTAGGCTAATAAGATGGATAGAGGGTCATAATGGAGCTTGGCTCGACTTTGATTCACATGATTTCTTCATTTGATTTTCATTCAGGGTATTTCAGACACAATTGGCCTGAGCTCCTACTTTTTAGGGATATTTGATATGCAGCGGAGCGCCTTTATTATGGTATGGTTATGTGCGGAATCACTCCCTGATTCACTAGCTTCGATCGGTTCGTGGATCCGACATGTATTGAGGGAGATATTAATATTTGATTGATTTAATCAAATATTAATTATTTAGACTATTTTAATTAGAAACCCTAATTCTAATTTAAGAAACCCTAATTAGGGCAAGCATATCTTTGAGGGTATAAGGGTTTCTCATGGAGGCCATTGTTCATTATGCATTGATTATTGATATTGATTTTGAGAATTTCTTCTGTGAAGACTGAGCCAAGGGTTCAAGGATTCCATTTGCATTGGAGAACGTTCCCTCTTCAGTGTGTGCAATTAAGAGGCTGTGGAATATCAGCTGATCCATTGCCAAAGTGAGAGATAGCTTCATCCAGAAGTTATCACAGAATTTACAGGGTTGAGAGATAACTTCACACAGAAGTTATTACAGATATTCCAAGTATTTATTTATTTATGTTTTGATTCAAATAAGCTATACAGATATTTTGTATTAGAGGCATATATCTTTAAATCAGAGGTCCTACAAACAGGGTGTAATTTATTGGCAGTCATACGAAGCCGTACAGGTTTGCACAGCTACCGACGACGGCAGTATTACCGACGACGGCTACCGACGACAGCAGTATTACCGATGACGGCTACCGACGACGGCAGTATTACCGACGATGGCTACCGATGACGGCAGTATTACCGACGATGGCAGTATTAGCTACCGACAGTGGCAGTATTACCGACGACGGTGACTGTGTTTTTACACAGCAACCCGAGACCTTCTAGAATTCAATTTGCACTTCCAGATTTTACAAAGCCAGGGTTTTTCAAGACTGTATTTCATATTTATATGCATATTAGAGGACGGCAATTGTAATAATTTAGAAGGACAAGTGATACAATCTGTAATTTGTTATTAAGAGACTATATGATTGTGATCTTTCTGAATTTATTCAACAGCGATTATATCTTGGTTCAAATTTTTTGTGTTGCTATATTTCCTATTTGGAAGGGGATATTACAGTGGTATCAGAGCTAAATCCTACCAGCCTGAGGGTCTATAGATCTTATGCAGCCACAAGAGTTGGGACCACACAGGTATAACACACGCAGCCGAGCCTTGCTTGAAGGTATCCAATTGTTAGATCAGAGACCGATCATCATGAGTGACAGACGTGAGGGCAGCCCACCCAGGGGCCACAGGTATGATGCTGATCAGGCCACCAGAGAGTTTTAGCGTGTTATGATGACAAGCCAACAGCAGATGGCTCAGACACTACAGGGACTTATGACCATGTTAGAGAGAATGAATGCACCTGATGGACAGAACAGGGACCAAAGAGATGATAGGAGTGCTACGGTTAATTAGAGATCACAATAGACTCACTCCAGAATAGCTGATAGACCTACACACCCTTCATTTATTCAAGAAGAACCAGAGGTACCAGCAGATGAGGAGGCAGGGAATTCTCCATTTGCAGATGTTTACATGGCTGCAAATGATGAGTGGGACTTATTACCTCCTCATATCCAGGAGAGAACAACCTTTGATCGTTTTGTCAATTTGAGGAGAGAGCACTATAGATTGGCTAGACAGGACAGGAGACCTAGAGTCCAATTCAGTGAGCTACAGAAGGCTACGGGTAAGCTTTCTTTGACTACTTTTGACGGCAGCGGTAAGATGACAGCTCAAGCTTGGGTTCATAAGCTTGACACTTTTTTGGCGTTGAGACCAATGTCAGAGATAGATGCCATCAAATACGCCACTTTGCACTTAGATGGAGTAGCACATGATTGGTGGTACCATGGTATGGTAACGCTTCAGCATAATCAAGTGACAGAGTACCAGGACTTTGTGGATAGATTGGTTGAGCGGTTTGATAGGAGAGATCCCGAGGTTTACTTCTGAGATCTGGCACAGTTGAGACAAACAGGTAGCTTGGAGTCCTTCATTGGTGAGTTTCAGAGATTAGCAGTCATGGTACCCAATATTTCAGAGCGTAGATTGGTAGTTCTCTTCATAGAGGGATTGACAGAGCCATTGAGGGGTTGGATCAAAGCCTTTGATCCTCCTTCATTACAGGTAGCTATGAGGAAGGCACGTGATATGGAGATGGCAGCCCCACCCAATAAATTTAACACCAAAGGTACTTCTTCTTCTAGAGACCATAAGCACTCCCACGGGGATACGGAGAGACCGGATTTTAACATAGATAAATCCGGAGTTAAAAATGATTCAAAGGCTAATCCAGCAGCACCACCTTTGGATCGTGAGGCACTTAATGATCTACGCAGGAAGAAGCTTTGCTTCTACTGCAAAGGACCATATGATATCCATCACGATTGTCCTTTGAGGCCTAAGGGCAAGGCGAATCGTATGATGTGGATATATTATGAGGAGTCAGATTCTGAGGATTCCGAACAGCATAACTGTGCTGAGGGGGCAGAGGCAGAGGCTTCAGGGCCTAATGCAGAGGCAGAGTTAGAGCTTCAACTATAGGAGGCCTGCATATCTAGCATACAGTCGGATGAGTCATTCAGACTCCGTGGAGTTTTGGCAGGGCAGAAGGTTATCACCCTTCTTGATACAGGAGCCACTCACAATTTCATAGATGCTAGATTTGTGGAGAAGCGTGGACTCACTACAAAAATTTTTGAGGGCATCAGAGTTAAGGTAGCCGATGGTCACACTCTTAAGTGTGAACGTATGATTAGAGACCTCCCATTGCGCTTGAACAACTATGAGTTCAAGGCTGATTATTATGTGGTAAACATGGGGGATATAGACTTAGTCTTGGGTATGAAGTGGCTTCATTCATTTGAGGAAGTTACTCTTCATCTTAAGGACATGGAGGTTCTCTTTAATGTTGATGGGATGACACATATTCTTAAGGCAATACGGGGCAACAGCTTCAGATATATGTTTTTTCATCGGATGGAGGTACCTATACCACATAACATGATAGAGGGTGATGACAAGAGCACATTGGCACTAGTACAGGGGAGGTATGAGGATGAGCTTGGTCTCGAGGTGAGTTCAGTTTAGGAGTTGTCACATGTGGTGAGGACTCAACTTTCTGTTACAGTCGGGTCACAGGTTGATGATGATATGACTATGTCTAGCCTTCACAATCCAGTTTTAGATATTATTCAGGTACGGAGTTTGCTTGCTGATTTTCATTTATGGATTGGATGTTGGGGTGCTTATCTTAGTACTAGAGATGATGTGACGCCATTACATGAGAGTTGGGATGGACATGGCATGGGGTTCGTGTTAATTGACAGTGGTGGAGAGCCTAACCACATTTGGGATCTAGGTGGGTTGATTGATTTGTCATTCAGTGATTGCTTGAGGGCAAGCAATTCCAGGAGGGGCGGATTGTCATGTCCCCTTTTCAATTGACATGTTCTAAGTTCATGGTTAGCCTATTACGCGACCTTCGTAGGCTAATAAGATGGATAGAGGGTCATAATGGAGCTTGGCTCGACTTTGATTCACATGATTTCTTCATTTGATTTTCATTCAGGGTATTTCAGACACAATTGGCCTGAGCTCCTACTTTTTAGGGATATTTGATATGCAGCGGAGCGCCTTTATTATGGTATGGTTATGTGCGGAATCACTCCCTGATTCACTAGCTTCGATCGGTTCGTGGATCTGACATGTATTGAGGGAGATATTAATATTTGATTGATTTAATCAAATATTAATTATTTAGCCTATTTTAATTAGAAACCCTAATTCTAATTTAAGAAACCCTAATTAGGGCAAGCATATCTTTGAGGGTATAAGGGTTTCTCATGGAGGCCATTGTTCATTATGCATTGATTATTGATATTGATTTTGAGAATTTCTTCTGTGAAGACTGAGCCAAGGGTTCAAGGATTCCATTTGCATTGGAGAACGTTCCCTCTTCAGTGTGTGCAATTAAGAGGCTGTGGAATATCAGCTGATCCATTGCCAAAGTGAGAGATAGCTTCATCCAGAAGTTATCACAGAATTTACAGGGTTGAGAGATAACTTCACACAGAAGTTATTACAGATATTCCAGGTATTTATTTATTTATGTTTTGATTCAAATAAGCTATACATATATTCTGTATTAGAGGCATATATCTTCAGATCAGAGGTCCTACAAACAGGGTGTAATTTATTGGCAGTCGTACGAAGCCGTACAGAGCCGTACAGGTTTGCACAGCTACCGACGATGGCAGTATTACCGACGACGGCTACCGATGATGGTAGTATTACCGACGACGGCAGTATTAGCTACCGACAGCGGCAGTATTACCGACGACGGTGACTATGTTTTTACACAGCAACCCGAGACCTTCTAGAATTCAATTTGCACTTCCAGATTTTACAAAGCCAGGGTTTTTCAAGACTGTATTTCATATTTATATGCATATTAGAGGACGGCAATTGTAATAATTTAGAAGGACAAGTGATACAATCTGTAATTTGTTATTAAGAGACTATATGATTGTGATCTTTCTGAATTTATTCAACAGCGATTATATCTTGGTTCAAATTTTTTGTGTTGCTATATTTCCTGTTTGGAAGGGGATATTACAGATTCATTAAGACCTCTTTTTATAACATTCAGCTAGTAAATTAGTGAATTATGGTCACTCTTATTCTCAAACCTATTCACCAATAACTCTTCAAAATCATCCCAATTAGTAATGCAACCACCCTCCAATGTCTTATACCAATCAAGTACCTTACCTTTTAGAGACATGACAAGTAGTATAATAGCTATGTTTGCTTGAGTGATATTTTAGAATCTACAAAACATGAAAATGTCCCTAATTTGCTTAGATGGGGTAATAGGCCCCCCTCCATTGAATCTAGGGAGACCTTTGGTGGCATTGGGAGGAATAGGATCATATGAAAGAAGGTTAATTATATTTTGGGTGTTAAAGGCTAGGAAAGGATGTTTCTTATCCATCTCTTCTTCCTCCTATTGATCTCCTATCTCCTCAACTTCTTCTTCTTAAAAACCTTCTTTTTTAGCATCTCTAAATGTTAAGAATGGTTCAAGATGTTGTTCCTCAAGAGGAGCTTCAGATAGAGGGACTTGATTGAATTCTCTACTAGAAGATAATCTAGTGAGGTCCATGAAGTATAATGCAAATAAAATGATCTTCAACCAAAAGTTTTAACCTTTTGGGTCACCAAATGCTATAATAAAAACACCACTACAACCTTGGGCTTGTTAAAACCAACATTCACCTTGACATGGAAATAATTAGGACTAGCTATCCCACTTAACATGCTAAAATTGTTGGCATCAAATTATGCACCTTAGGACACTCTATTCAGCTCCTAAAATTTGATGAAACATTGAATCATCTCTTAATTTTTGGGGAAATTGTAAGATAGATGAATCTCTAGTTTATAAGGGCTAGCTCCCTAGATTCTTCTTTGAATGCCTATCACCTAATCTAATACTTATTCATGGGAAAGAGTTAGAAGCTTTGCATAAATTAGAAAACAATGCACCAAATAGGTGATCCAAAAAGATATATACCACATAATATCAAGCTTATACTAAGCACAAATCTTTCTAAGACCAATTCTATGGATTGAAGGATTCTAACTTAATTTCCTCAATGTGAAGGTGACATAAATGGGATAATCAATAAGATAACTAACGTAGGGGAAGATTACATAGCATAGAAAAATTTTCTTTCTTTAAGGGCCTAATACAATCAACACACTTCACATGACCTATTAAAATCAGAACTCTTGCTTAAACATGAAGAATAAAGGAAGTAATGATGATACTATCACTTTTTCCACTATTCATTACTCACACACATAGACAAAATGTTCACAAATAATAATTAAATTTATATTCAATGCTAAATAAAAAGTTTGATGTCATTTTAGTAGCGTTTTTCCATTCCAAATGTGATTAGATTCATACAATAGCCAAAAGGCTTAATTTATAGAACTTGGAAGAGAGAGAGAAAGGGAATCCAAGAGTCATAGAGACACTTGTCACCACTATAATATCAATTATTTGTGCATGTGAGAGAGATATGGGGTGAGCCATGCAATTTTTAGAGTTAAAAATGGCATCTCCAATCATCTAAGACCTATAAAGTGGTCAAGAAACTCCTTTCCTTGCACATAAAATTTCCCCTCATGATTAGCCTTCCAAAATGACCTTATCAATACAATTGATCAGGTATAATGATGTTTATAAGTTATAGGGGTTACTAAAAATACGTCAAATGCATTGGAGATGTTTCTAATCATCCCTATCATTCTATACATGCATAATCATACTTGGTAGTCTCATACTAGCTCATTTCCATACACCTCTCACACTTGCCACCTAAAAACTCTTTAATTCTAAAATATGATCCATACAAGAAGAGGAATGACATGTGTCCAAAGTTTATATATCATTAGTTTCAAGAAATAAGCCTTAAAAGTCCTTCCAATTGAAGATACACCATTTTATCCTAAGTGTCCACTATCTACCTACTAGACTAACTGAAAGGAAAGAGATAATAGATAGACTTAGGAGATTAGACACATAATAAAATGATCACGAGGACTTATAAAAATTCCTAAACTTCCTACCAAATGTGATTAGGTCTCTTGAAAGTCTTCTCACACTTGTAAACACATAAAATTTTCAAAAGAGCCCTATTTTTCCCTATTCTATATAGTTTCATACAATGACCTAGAATTGAAGGGTGCCTAAGAGAGTCCTCTACATTTTCCCAAGGTTTCATGTTATTTCCATCTCATCTTCATGATTATTTGCTTCATCTTTCCAATTGGGTCCTTATGTAGGGTTTTCAAGGGTTT
The DNA here is from genome assembly GCA_037957365.1 of Torreya grandis. NCBI lineage: Eukaryota > Viridiplantae > Streptophyta > Pinopsida > Cupressales > Taxaceae > Torreya > Torreya grandis. Next base: position 1,482,911 of record JARHVA010004555.1, on the reverse strand, counting down.
TGAGTGAATTTTGGTCTTAACCTTTGGTCATAAAGGTTTGACTTTAGAATACTCTCAAAATGTCATGAGGGCTTCTTAAAAACCTTCTATAACATCTATAATCACCTCCAAGTCCCATGCAAAGGCTCATGAAAGATATGGGCATTCCAAGATGACCATTTGAGTCATTTTCATGTATTTTATGAGGGTTTGTGTTTCTCAAGCCCAAAAATGGTCCTTTTGTGGTTATTTTTGCCATATAAAATCGCATACACCTCTTTTTTACCCCCATTAGCCTATTCTAATCATTATAATGTCTCTCCAAGATCTAAAAATGAAAATGATTACCTCTTTCAAACTAGGTCCATACCTTTCCAATGGGTCTACCTACACCTTTGAGCCAAATGAATATTATTGACACTTACCATGCACTAATATATATTTAACACATCATATTTATCCCCATGGAGGTAATCCAAAACATTAAAAGGATTGGAAAAGGCTATAACTTGAAATGACCCCTCATTTGGAATTATGCCTATTCCTTGCCTTACTCAGATGACTGTAAACCTTCTTGGTTAGAGCATCATGATTATTCTCAAACCTTATAGGTTTATTTATAATGTTTCTCTAGGTGTTTTAAAACTATAAAAACCCTCTTTAAATCTATTTTGACCTCTATCTAGTCCATGTCTCTACCTTCTTCAACAAGAAATTAGGGTTTATGCAATGGGAAAAGTGCCCCCTGTCTGAGACAAAATAAGGGGAACTTAACCTATTAGAATTGAGAAATTTATTATTGGATCATATTATTTAACCCTAAATGGTACTCTATACCACTTTTTGGCATTTAAATACAAGCATAAGACCTCCATCTCTACATATTTCCTAGGTAAACTTTGAACAAGGTAATGTGATGAAGGTAGGTAGGGTATAAGACCAATTTTTGCCTTTGAAAAGTTCCATTTAATGCATATCCTTAGAATAATGAGGTTTATTTTCATGGTGTATCATTATATATCATCCTATGCTTGATTGAGGTCCTTACTCTTCATATACTCTTTCTTTTATATGAATATGGTCACACTTGTCATGACTGTGACTATGTCTACCCTGCCTATAGGTGGTTTTGGATTTGTTCATGGTGGAAAATAGGTCCTTACTCAAAAATTTGGGTTAAAAAACAACCTATAATACTTTTTAAAACTTTTAATACCAAAAATATCCATCTAGAGCCCAAAAGTATGCATTATCTGCCTCATCTTACCTATCTGACATGTAGGTGTATATTAGGCTATTCAAGGGTTTGTGTAGGCTTCTTATCCTTTAAAAGAGTCCTAAAAAAATAGAAAATCATTATTGTGATTAATAACCATAATTTCATCAATTTTTATTGCATATTATCTTTCTAAAATACCTTCTCCCTTTAAGGTTAAGCTCATTGTCAAGACTGAGACACTTGTGTTAGTTGTACATGTTTATGCATGCTTTGAATCCTAAACTCAATGTGTGAAACACATTTTTAAAATAATTAGATTAATTACATGGGAGTTTTAAATAATAAATTGAACTTGGGTGGAATTATCCTTGTTATAAATACTACTCCAACTCACTACCTATATTTCCAACATAACTGTGTTTCATGGTCCTTAGGCCTGCATGTAGGTCAGTATTATAGACCATTTGAAACTTGATTGAGGTTTTTTTATTATTCTTGAAAGTTTTGTAATAAAAAAACCACATTTTATCTCCTATTAAACTTGAAAATTCAAAATAAATCTAAAACCTCAACCATTTACATCATTGTTTGAAACCCTTACTATAGATGGTCATTCCCAAGCCTATGTACGGATAGAGGAGGGTGTTTAGGGGTAGAAGCCATGTTCCAACATTTTTGAGGTGATATTCAAGTCATGAATGTGTTTTTGGGTTAATAAAAATCATTAAAGCATGAAAAAAATACATGGTTGCTTTTTAGAGGTGTCAAACCATTCATCTTTTCACAACACTGTAGATAACATTAAAACTTCTCAGTATGTTTTGGAAAGCTTTCAAAACCCTCAAACTCAGATCACCTTTCATTCCTCATTATATAAACTTAGTGAACTCCTTATCTATAATAGGGAAAACATGTCTAAAACTCCAAAAGGTATCAAGAGCTCCTTATCCCTGATATATGATGCTTGCAAAACCACAAAGTTCTATGTTTTCATTTTTTGGGACAAACAACCCTGTATCAGTTCTTAGGATTTAAGAGTGGTTTTCCACCTTGTTTGAAATTTTATCTTGAGGTAAAATTGTCATAGAGTCTTTATTATACCAATCTCCCAAAGGAGGATTCATCCATCAGTCTTAACATTACAATATGACTTCTTTTGCTTCTCTATTGGCTATTTGTAAGTAAGGATTCTGTGCATATAGATAGTAGGAGAGAAAAATGAACAATGGTACATGATTTAGGCCTCATGGTCTCTTCATTTCTCATAAAATACACTTATAATGTTTCTAATAGGTTAAAAACCTTACAAAGGTTATTTTCAAGGCAAGATGATGTCATGAAACCCTCTGACTGATCACTCCCTTTGAATATGTAGATAGTGAAGGAAAAGAGTGAGCAAGGTGCAAGATTTGGACTTAAATATTCCCTTATTTGGACCTCAAATTAAATTTTATGAATTAAAATAGCTGGGTTGCATTTAATTCCTTCAAATTAACATGGAAAATCTCTATTCAAATCACTTATAGGTGCATCTTTCTGAGCAAAGGCATAAAACATGGCTTAGAATAAGGACAAGCCTAGAAAAGACATTCCTAGGCATTTGATGACTTTAAAATCAAATATAATCATGTAAAACCTATGGATAGGTCAATAAAAACATTAAAAAATCATCAAATCCATTAAACCAAAGAAAATTATATTGAAACTAGCTCAAAAGGAGACCCCTCATGGATGCACATACATAAAAAGATGCCTAGAGTGTTAGTAATTGTTCATAAAGGAGTAGGGACAAAATTGAAAGTTATTTTTATGAAAATAAAGTGCACTCAAAATAATATCCACCCCCATAAACACTCTTCTCAACTCTACTCGTACAACCCATGCCAAGCACTTGAAAATGACCCTTTTTTACTTGCTAAGAGAAAATGGAGGAAAAAAATTATATATGGACCTTTTTACATGATCATTTAAAAATAAGATTGGAAAAAAGTGTGGGGAGGTGAAGAGGCACTCCACCCATGTTTTTAGCTAATGGTTAGATCATCCATTCCGTATAAGTACCCAAAAGGGCCTAAAAATAAGGAAAACTCCCTACCTCTGCATATAACTAACTCTTTGCTGAAATCTAACTAGTATTTACATTATATTGACCTTTTACACGTTGAAACTCACATTTGTGACAAATTTTCTTTCATAAAAGTTAGTACAAGTCATTAAATGGGCTAAAATGCGACCAAAAGGTTCCCTTTTGCACATGAAACCTTGTATATGATAATTTCATGACTTGAAAACACTTTAAAACATGCAAAATACCATATTATGACCTATTAAACATAATTTGTGACTTTGACCATGTTTGACTATGTTTGACCATGTTTGACTTTGGTTGACTAGGCCATTTCAAGGAGGTTAGACTTCAACAAGGACTAGGGGAAAGATAAGTGAGACATATAGGAAAATAAGATACCTCATAAGACACATGAAATCTTCTTCAAAATTTCAAAATAGTATGGGTTGAACCAATTTGACTTAGGGTCAAACTTGGTCAAGAGTCTGAACATGACTAGTTTCCCTGTAGCAACCTATAGGTTCTTGTGCATGGTTACTTGATTGTATCAAGTATCATGGACTTAGATCAGTGATATTCTTTAGTAAAAAAATTTAATTGATAAACTAACCACCATGTTTTTAGGGGTTGAACACTATTCATAGCTCTCAATAATGTTAACTTATAGCGTAGGAGATTGATATTGCTCATATCTCCATGTTCACATGTGCCAATTAGATTAAAACCAACATGAAAAGGATGAAAATCATCTGCAAGTCCTCATACACCATTTGGTTCACATAGATAAATGAAAAAAGATGAGAAAATTGAAGCCATTGGGAATGTGTAGGTAGTTAAAAGTGATAAACTCTTAGTGATTTTTCATATAGTACAGAATATTAATATTATAACTATGACCATGGAATGGAAGTAAAAAGGGAACCCTAACATCCACCAAGTGCACTCAGTTTAACTCTTCTTCCCCTGTCTATGCTGACTAAAAATTGTTGACCTCTTTTGATCTATCCAAAGGAGTGATAGGAGAGACAATCTAATTTTTCTCAAATTTGGAGTTGTTAAATCTTCTTAAACCTTAAATTGACATATGGTAATGCCAAGATACTTACCTAGAGCCTTCACATGTGCTACATGAGTCATCCAATCCATAAAACTACCTAAAACTACCCTTTTTGTAGTTGATCTCCTTATTTGTACATTGAGCCTACACTTATTCAGTTTAAAAACTAAATCCAACACTTACCTAACATCAAACATGCTATGATACCTCTTAACACATTTGTATTTTTTTGAGAAACAATATAATTCATTAAATGAACAAAATATGGCATAAAATGGCATAAAAGAAGAAGAATAAATATGACAAAGGCCTAAAAACATTTTATGACTTTCAAAGGTGACTTAACCTCATTCTAAGACCATGGTGAACATTTTATGACTTAGAGGACCTTACGAAAACTTTTCACATGCATGAAGGTTGACTTATTTTGACATAGGGTTAAAATTAGTCAACAATTCCCTTGAAGTTAATAATAGGTAATAGGGGAATGTTTTTTCATGGGTGCATTACCCATATATGTGTTGATGGAAAATTCATATGTTGTGGCCTAACTACCAAGGGTTTATCCTTCCATGTTTCCCATGATTATATGAACCACTCATGTACTACTGACTTTTATAATCCACGCTTATAATTTATGGTCATTTTTATTAACCTAAGGTGAGTAATCAATGATGGATCAACTATTTTAGGAGAATGAAATATATTCTAGATGGAATTAATGGAGTGAACTCTCCTAGGAGTTATTTTAAAAATTAGATGAATATGTCATCTTTTTTATATGGATCTAGGATTGTAGGTTCAAACTTTACTTTTAGGGATAAAAAGGCTTGATATTGAATTTTGGAAAGACGTTTACGTCAAGGGAAAAGGATTTGAATACAAGATTCATATGTGTAATATGTAAAATTTGTTACTAAAAAAAGGATTTCTCTTTCAGGGTTATGAAACTTTTATTATTATTTTCCTTTAGCTTGATGGAATAGTTCGGCCAAAAACCTTTAAGATAGTACCTCTCTTGATACAATTTTATGTGATATCGATGGAATAAATACATGTGTGTTTCTTTGTCATGTATCCTCTAAAGGTGATGCATCAAATTCTACTCCTTTGGAAATAATTAGTATCCTAGGTTAAAATATACCTAAGTGATCCCTCTCATGTTGAATACACTCAGTCAACCTTTATTTTGGATGTTTTGTAACATTCTATATATAGGGATAATTTTAAGAGGGTAAAAAATTATTCTAATTAATATAGTTGAAAAAATTGAACATTTAACTAAAAATAAAATAAATTACTCTAGTAAACAAATAAATTATTCTTGAAAGAAAGAAAATTATACTAGAAAGAAGGAAATATAATATCAACTTCTCTAGATACTAATGTTTTGACATCTATCCTAAAAATATATATATATATAATATAATGAGAAAATTCAAACCATCAATTAAATTTGAGTTATTTGAGCTTTCCTACAACCTAAAAAAGTAACCTAAATGGTATCCATTTTAATTATTTATTCTACTATATTCACTAAGTATAGACCCAAGGTGTATATTTGAAAATATGTTGGACATGTATATGGAAAACTAGTTCTCTGAGAGGTTAAGATTCTAAGGTTGTGTATAGAGAAACATAATTGCATATATCAAAGTAACACTCTTACATGGAAAGTAAATAACATGGAATTAAATGAAAGGAAAATTAAATAATCAAAAAATAAAGGTAATGTTATCGTAGAATATTCCTCACATAATTCCAAATTAAAATTTCTAGAATAATAAATGATTATGTATCAAACTAAACAATAATGATCTTATGGTTTTATCAAATAAAAAATTTAGCACACAATGCATAATTAAATCTAAACTAAAAGATGATATATTTTCCAAAATCCTCTCAAGTGGGTCATGCTCAATTGGAGTTATGCTATAATCCCTTTGTCATGCTGCACCTATGACTTGAAATTATTTATTTTACATTAACAAACTTTTGTAAATGTGAATATTTCTATAAAAAAATTACCATTATAAAAAACAAGACTCAATAATTTCTTACAAAATATCAATGACTATTCTTTATTAAATCATAGGTGGTCAAAATGGAAGGATACAGGGTTTTGGATATTAATAGTGTTTCACTCATAATATTATTGGTTTCTAATGGTGAAGCAAGAATATAGGAACAAATATAGGTTTCGTAAAAGATAGTTAAATTTCATATTTGGATTCAAATAAAAGCATTGATATTTAGACACTAGTGTCCACAATTTGACACATGTCCAATATAAAGAAAGTAGGAAAACCCTAAATGAAAAAAACACATAGTGGGAAGTAAGGATGAGATGAACCCTGTTAGTAGTGACAAGTCATATATATATATATATATATATATATATATATATATATATATATATATATATATATATATATATATATAATCTCTCCTAACTCATAATCTCATAGTTGTACAGTAATTGCTATATTTCACATGCTTAAATGAATTGATTTTAAATATTGTATTTTATTACCTAGATCTAACTATTATATTAATGTATTCAAAAGTTTATTTTATATATGATCTTTGTGTAGAATCAATTTTATTTAAAACATTCTTGTGAACTAGTCCTCTAAGCTAACATCAAACCAAAATCCTACCTTAGGTTTCCAACTTTCTAATGTTTCAAATTGCTACATTTTTTCCCAAATTTGATCTTTTTTATATGGGCATAATACAAGTGATGTCTATTATCATTCTTATCCTAAATTTTGTGTTTTTATTTTTGGGTGTGTTTGGACTTAAAATATACAAAATGAGCCCCCATATTGAAGAGCCTTAAGATACTCATCCTTTATATTTAATATTCAACCTTCTTGATGATCAATACATCTATTATGAGGATCTAATAGCTAATAATAAATGTGATACCGATCCTACATTTTATTAAAATTATGATAATGAATGGAAAAATGATCTAGGTAATGTAAATAGAACTACTTGATATTATATAGATATTCATATCACAAATTATTACTATTATGATAGTTATTCTGCATAGTTTTAAAGTGAGTGTGAAGATCCTAGCTCTCCTATGTCTTTTATATTTCTTGATTTACAATCTAATGATGCATTATTTAATAAAGAACATAGTATTTATTTACAACTTTTTAGTGAATTATATTACATTAAATATTATATGATCACCATGCATGCAAATGAAAATATGCATCTTATTCAAAATTATGATCATAGTCATTTTTTATGCATAAAATATTTTCATGATGTGTGTATATAAATTTTTTTATGCATGTCTCTTTTATCAATTGATGCACATGTTGAATGTATTCCTTCTTTACCAAATGTTTAAAATGTTAAAAATATTGATGACTCTTTTCCATTATTATAAAAATTAAAAAGTACTGATGTTTCTCTCTCTGAAGCTCTCAATAATACAAATGTGGGAAAATTGTCTTACCCTCTCTTTCTAGAATGGAAACATGAAAATAATAACACTACTCAATGTAATACACATGATGAATGTGAAAGTGAATAAAATTATTATGATAGTGTTGATTGGAATGATAA
>JARHVA010004555.1:1227500-1467500 GCA_037957365.1 Torreya grandis | reverse complement strand
TCATCTAATTAAATAGATGGTCTCTAAACCATAAGAGATGTATGGCATGTGTAAGTAACAATAATCCCATATAGTGGGTGTTTATAATGTGATAGAAGAGGATGTGAATTATATTCTATTTGAACTTTTGATTACTTTTTATAATGGTCTTTCAAAGGATTGTAAAAAAAATTATGTTTATGGTGATTGTCAAGTTGTGACCCTGATTCCTTTGAATGAAACTCAAATGAAAGCTTTTGGTCATCGATAAGATCTTAGATCTTGTGCTTCAAGGTAAAAAATATACTCATAGAATATCTTAATTCTTGATGATAATCAAATTAAATATTTTAAACAAATCCTTTGGGTACAGGGCGACTCATATCAACCTCAATATGATGAAGGAGAGATATAATATAGCATTCTAGTAACTATGGGAGTAATTAAGCTAGGGACTTAGGTGAATTTTTAAATTGTATATTTGGTGCATTACATAATACAAGCTAATTAGAATTTTATGCAACCATGTTAACCATGGTGGTTGTTTCTATTTTAGGCTCAAGATTTTTTACCTTATAACTTTGTTTTACAAAATTCTTGTATTGGATGTAAATGGAGTTGGTGTGTTTACTAAATAATTGAGCTTATGGTTAAGGATATATAAATTAAATGGCATAAGGGTGATATATATATATATATATAGTAGGCCAATTAAATGTTACACTCAAATATAAACAAACACTGAATTTATTATGCTGACATAGTCTAAATATGGAAAGTACAACTAAGCTAGATATAGAAATGATAAAAAGAGAAGTATTAAGTTTGTTATTATTCTAATGTGGTTATGGATATGAAATAGGCTAAAATTAGGTAGGAAGATAGTTCTAGAATAATTATCATATTTTATATCTAGTGCCTCTATCTATTTGTATAGGTGCATCAACCATGGATGATTACATCAACACTACTTTCTTAGTTTGATAATAGTGTTGTGTGTGAAATATATAGTGAAATAGAATGAAATCATCTATATTCTTCTAGGTTTGGCTTCAACTTCACTCTGATAAATTCAAATTTGGTTCATAGATAGTTACTCCTTGTGAAATGGCAAAACCTAAGCTTCCATCTTCAATGTGACCTTGGGTAAAAAGGGTTAGTGAGCACATGTTGTATATCTAACCCCAATTACCCCACTATCAAAGTATGTTTTCTAAATATCCAATAATCTAAATAGGGCCTCAGATTGATGCAGTTCTCCCTTATATTTTGGCTTATGTGTGAATCATGCAATGTGTGTAAAGCAAGTATAATAGTGACCTAGTTTCTAACTAGGAAAATTAGTCTCTTGGACTAATCCTTTACTAATTTAGAGCTATAGATGTGCAGTGCCTATGAATAATTTATAAATAAGGAAGATTTGATGAATTGAATGATTGATAGAGTGATTTTAATAAGTACCTTGGTCTCTTTGGTACTTTAAAAGTTTCTAGCTGTGTAAATGAATGAGGGTTGACATTATATTTATACCAATCCTATCAGGAGATAACTCACATTAAATCACTTAGGCCAACCATTGGAATATATTTCATTTGTCAATTAGATGACTTTAGGTCATTAGACACTTGCATCACAACAAGACAATAATGTTGACACTATTATTTATCTTAGACATTAGTATTTAGGGAGTAAAAAATAGGTTTAGACTCAGAACTTGCAAAGGTGTAAGATAAGTACATTTTAAGCATTCTGGAAAAGATAGAATGTATGTGTCATAAATATAAGACTATTCAAACTAAGATATAGGCCAAGGGGAATAATATATAATAGATGCAAGGTTTATGGAAACAGGGAGAGTATAAAACTAAGAGAAAAATCCAAGGTATGATTTTTTTGTGTACAAGACTAAGGTGCTACATAATCACAAAATATTGTCTACAATTTCCCCTCTTTAATATAGTAATTAAATTTCTAGTTCAAAGGAAAATAATAAGTACATAGGTGTGTATACACACCTTGTCTTTTCTTGAGTTAAATTTGAGTTTTTTTTCTATAGACTGACATGCAACCAAGAGCATGTTATAGCTTTAAAAAATGCATATAATATGGGTTAAAATTACTTGAAATATATTGAAATTAAAAATAAAGGTTTAGAAGTACACCTATGTGTTGCCATAATAGCTTTGCCTATTTAAAAATTATTTTTAAAAATATGTATCATTATAAGTCTCTTAGATTGAGATTAGGATGAATATAGATAAATATTTAAAGTGCATATACCCAAAGAGATAGATAAATAGATAGAGAAATATTAGAAGACACATGCCCCCAATATTGGAGTAAAAGTGACTTCTCACCTATTAGTTGAGATTACCTCAATCATGCATCCCAATGATACTTATAACCTAGTGAGGTTGGATGACCAAGTGCAACCTAAAAACATAGAAAGATTGAGTAATTTGATCACTTCAACCATACCAAAAGGTGAACCAACTACTATAGTAGATTGACTCAATATGGCCCATAAAATTTTGTGGGATATCAATAAATGCAATGGTTTTAGAATCTGAAATTAATTTGGATTTTGTAATGTTAGGCACATGCTGGATAACATATTCACCATAGATAAGTCTCATGATGAAATTATGTATGAAAATGGTACCAATGTATATAATTTTACCACAACAATGAATATGAATCATATAATTATATGATTTGGTCAATTTGAATAATTGTGTAAGTGTGGAGGACATTCTTCTAAAACATTCCCCCACTATATATGGATAAATCTAAAAACTAATATAAGTAAAATTGTGGAGGACATATATCCAAAACATGTACCCACTATAAACTAGAGATGTTCAACACTGAATAAGTGTGGAGAATATTCTTCTAAAGCATGCTCCCACTAAATTTGTGAAATGACATAAGTAACATATACTGATTAAATGTGGAGAACATGATTCCTAAGCATGCCTCCAATGAATCTAAAAATTGTGAATGTGTGGAATCCATTCCCATATGACATGCCTCCACTAAATTTTAAAACTGATATAAATGCCAAATACTAAATGAGTGTGGATAAAATTCTTCCAAAGCATGCCTCCATTAAATTTGAGAATTGTGCCAAGTGTGGAAAACATGATTCCAAAGAATTTACCCACTAATATTCCCCCACCTTTAAGGTGAGGGAAAGATAGTAAATGGGAGTTAAATCACCTTATAATGGTAATACAACTTTATAATCTATGAAAGCAACCACGTATCATATATAAGGAATATGTCTAGGTAAATGTATAATTGAAGCACATATAACTAATGTGATCACATCTAGTCCTAATATGAATCATACAGGTCATGGAAACATCTAGATAATAATAATACAAGATAAAAAAATAAAATAAGCATGCACACAAGAGCACTCAAAATCAAGTTAACAACCAATGGTGTAAAGAGATCACAAACAAGGGGCATGTTTAAATTCCACACAAAATAGGGGACATGAATTATTCAAACATATATGAGATCAATAATGACATATTCAAATGTTCATAAAATAAATAATGACATATGAAAATGTTAATGAAATCATACATATACAAGGGGGATGAAAATAAAGGATCATATTAAAATTTTTGAACAATCAAGATAAGAGACTCAAGGATGTGCATAAAGTAAAACATACCAACTAACCTAGAAATGTCATACTAACCCATGGATCCACTATGTTAATAAAATTATGTCAGATATAATCATGGATGATAGGCATGTGTAAGTATATATGTAATCTTGAACATGATAATGTATAGTGATTATCTAATTATATAGCCTATGTGTATCAAGATAAAAAAAAGAGGATGCCCCCAATGCCCATATGACATGAATAGAGGGAGATCCCAACATATAAAATTGGAGTGTATCATGTATATGTGTATGAATAAATCACTCTCAAGTATAAGTGTGACACATATGTGTATGTAGGATTAAATGAGTATTCCATCCATCAATATGAAATTAACATATGAATGTCAAGGAGCCAATAAAATAGGTAAATACCAAATATTATTTTTGGTTTTTTGAATTTTTTTGGTATTTTTGGAGATAGGAAATATCATACTATTATTCCATCCAAATTATGGTCATAAATATCTCCCCACTATAAATTTGGTGTAATGCCCTATGTTCATGGCCAACGAACATATATATATGTGTAATTATTGTCAATCAGGAGTGTGTGCTTGTGATAAAGTGTGTGATTACTCACTGATATTGGAACATTTAATCTCTCAAAAGTGTGGGTAAATTAAGAAATGATATAATCTATAGAGATTTTTGGTTCCCTTGGTGCTCTCACTAAAACCTACTTTAAGACTACTACCTACTGATTTTGGCAATGAAAAGGGTACAAAAGACATTGTCTATAATAAAATGTAAAGAAAACTAGAAATGAAAGGTGATGAACAAATTTTTTTTTGACCTCTTATACTTGAAATTACAATTTTGTGATACTTAAAATATTTCACACATTTACTACACTCAGGTGAGACTTATACAATAGTATTTCATAATGACTTGACAAATTTAACTTATGAAAGGAAGGACTAAACTCACATCCAATACATGAACTCAAACTTGTTTTAGACACTTATAATGACCTGTATAACATCAAAAAAATCTCATGAATGTAAAATAACCAAATAATAACAAATTAAATTAAGTATTTCACTAAGTTATATCAATGGCAAGCACATACACTTCACTAGAAAAATCCTAAAAAGTGAGGAAATTAGATTCTTATTTCTCTCAAAAGGTTAATATTTTTTTTTTCATCCTTTAGTCACAATAAAAAAATCAAATATTCCTCTTAAATTCTGTAATAAAATAATACATATATCAAAGAATTGATTGGAGACAAAGCAACCTCAAAGTAGGGGACTTCAAACTTGGTCCAAGCTCCTTCAAAAGTGCTATGTACCATTTTTCATCTTCTAAAACTTTAATAATTAATAGGATGGAGTGGAATTGAGTTTATATAATGTTTTTTTGGCTTTGAATACTTGTCATAATTTTTTTTCAAGCTTAGAGAACTTGGAGAGTGCCTAGATTATTGTACCAACTCCTATATTTTAGCCTTGTTGTCTTCTAAAAGAATAAGTCTCCCTCCATGGATGTAGTCCTTTAATTACCTTAAATTATTTATTTTAACCCTTATATAGGCTCTTTAATGATTCATTAACACTTTTAATAAGTTTTTTTATAAGACTTCTTCAACTCCTTTTGACTTTGTCTTCAAATGAGGCATTGGAAAGAGATAGAGCCTTATTTGGACATATAGACGCTTTTGAACATATCTTCTTTAATTTGAAACCTTCCTATGAATTATTAAAGTCTTTAATTTTGTGTAAAATATCATTTAATAACTCTATAAGACCTTATGATAAGTTATATACACTCATTTATCCTCCTAGCTCCTTAAATCTTTCATTTCTCACTAAGGCTTAGAAGGAGAAAGTGGATTTTCCATCAAATTTCCTCCAAGTATACATATATAATCCATGGAATATTTAATAATATAAATACCATACTTGGGATAAGTAAATTGAATGCATAAAACACTTAGTAAGACATGGAACAACACCAAAACCATGCTTTTTCCATGAACTCCTTATAGCCTTCTTTCTACAAATCTCCTTGTATGAGAGAATATGGAAGTGATGTTGAGAAAATAAGAATTTTTATAGGTAACCTATATCCTCCTACATCTAAATAAAAATTTTGGTAGCCAAAATTCAAGTGTAGACGTGTTTTTTAGCACCTTTTTCTTGCCAAATTAGGCCTAACTACCCTTTTTAGTCCTAGAAGGAGAAATCTTGATTCTGGGAGCTCACACATGTGTGAAACATCAAAAAATAATTTTATTCAATTTAAAAATAATCCCACTATAATACATGTCAAATTTGGTGGCCCAGAATAACGTGGAGGTACTAGAACCATGAAATGGCCTTTGGAAAGCTTGCCTTTTTGAGGTATTTTCTAACTAGCCCAAATGAATTAAATGGTTTGGGAATTTATGTATGCTTTATTATAGTTTTTTGAGATTTTAAAAGTAAAAAAATTCTCAATATTACTTCTCCATCAATTATAATCCTTCTACATGCTTGAGATCCCTTTTTTGCCTAAAAACATGAAAAAGTACAATTTTTGTACTATTCTATACAAGTGAAGGTACAACAAAATTTAATTTGGAGGACATTTAGAGAGTATAAAATTTTTTTGGGTAGGTTTTATGAGTAAAATATGTCATTTTTTGGGGTTTTCAACTCCATCTCTTCAAATTGGTTTGAATTGGGGTTTTAGGAGGGTTTTTGGTAGTTTTCACCCTTAAAGATGATTCATAAAGATGTGATGTCCAAATTATGAAAAAATTCAAAAAAATTCAATTATAAGACCCCATATAGCATATAATAACTCCTTTATGTCCCATTATAAACCTCCTTGAGGGTTTGAGCATCTAAACTTGGCCTCTCAAATTTATTCTTGCATTCTGTGCAACCTGTCTTGAGCTTCGGTAAAAAAATGGCTTATTCGTGGATTATTTTGTAAAAAAATAGTTTTAAAACACTAAGTATCTAACAATAAATATTTTTAAATTATTTTTAATGGTTATTTGATGTTGGAAGTGGAAATAACCCCCTTTGGGTAATAAGTCTAGTCTAGACTAGTGGGGTTTGACTATTAATGATCACTCACCACCACTTTTGAGTTGTTTTTTATGATTTATGGTAATAATTAATTTATTTAAAGCTTAATTAAACTTAATAAAACCTTAAAAAGTGTAACATGGTGTTTCCAAGACCACCAACACTCCTTTTGATCACTTTTTCATCATTATTTGTAGACATGTTTGCCTGAAAGTGGCCTACTTATGAGACAAAATAGAGGATATTTGACCTTTTTATTCATGAAAAAAAGTTATATTAGGGTGTTAATTTTGTCATTATGACCCTATTTACAAAATTTAAGGTCTATATCACCCTTGTATCACCATTAAACCTCAAAAACCTCAAGGTAGACTTGTGGACTGTTGACTATGTGCAAGGTTTACAAACATAATTGTAAATTATCCTTATAGAAACCTTATCTCCATTGTTTACATCATGATTATAATGAGTTTTATTTTTAAACTTAATAATTAATATCCTTAAATCATATTTGGAATCCAAACCTTTGTCAAACCTATCATTAAACATAGCTTTATCTTGACATAACCTAGTTGACAGTTAATTATGACTATATTTCTTTGCTTGGAAAGTAACCTTTTTAGGTATATATTGCATTATTAGACCTAATTTTATTAATATAATACCTGATTTATGCCATCCAATATCCTCTCTCAATCAATCTGGACTTATTGCATCATATGAAATTATGGCATCTTCATCATAATCAACTTGAAGTGTTGTCACACAGTCCAACTATAGGTGTTTATTTAAAGAGCCAAAAAGGACCTCTACCATATTATATGCATGATTCATATCATTTATGAGTTATTTTTTATTCCTTTGGTTTGATTTTATTAGTGGAACCTACTAACACCATGTTCAAGACTTAGACCAATGCATCAACTATGACCACTAACCATGTTTCCCTTCTTTAAAACATGTAGCTTATCTTTCTTAGGCCTAAATGGACCTATAGGTATACATTAATACCTAATTATTTGTATAATAGATCATTTAAGATTCTCTAAGACTTAAAAAAAACTTATTCATCCTTTGGAATCCCAAGAATGCATTGGTGATCTTCCACTTTGTTAGGTAACCTCATCAAAATGTTAAGGTGGTTATATGTTAATTTTATCCTTATGGTTGTTGTAGTCATATAAAATTTCAAAATTGGTAGTTTAAGTGTTTCTTGTGAAACCCAATCCATAGGTCCTTCTTGCATGCTCTTGTGACCCTTATGGACACTATTTTGCTCATTTCTAGTCATCTAAAATCTTCTAGACCTTGATTCCAGCTCAACCAGACCATATTTCCTAGGACAATCCTATCCTTAGAGGTACCGATCCTATCGGATAGAAATTCCATACCTTGAATATAGTATCTAACACTAAGGTGTCTCATTTTCAGTGCTCTTATCCATTTTCATTTTGATTTCAAATGGTTATTTTCATCTAATTCCTATCCTTCATCATGTTGGCCTAATGCAAATACATCTAACCCATGACCAATAGTTCCCTATAAAATCCAATCAAAAGTTCATTTACAAAATTAGGTGACAAAATCTTACAAATCAAGAAAGAATACAAGAAAACTACTAAGGAAAACTTTCCTATTCCTTGCATATAGTCAGCCAACATAGCTATAAACATATTCAAACCCTCATACCAATCCCTAGCCACCTCAAGCACTCTAAAGTTCATTTACAAAAGGATGTGATAAAATATTACAAAGTAAGTAAGAATATAAGAAAACTACTTAGGCAAACTTTCCTATTCTCTGCATATAGTCACCTAACATAGCTACAAACATATTCAAACCCTCATACCAATCCCTAGCCACCTCAAGCACTCTCAATTTGGCATTTTTGCATCTACATCACACTATTACACAAAGAACATTATGTGGGAGAACTACATATAGTTTGATCCCTCTTCAGAGTATTGGTATGTAGGTAGCATGCCCACATAAGGGGTGTGGATAACATGTTTAGTGAATATTACACAAATTAACCCCCCCCCTTTTCAAGTGATTCAAATCCCATTTATCAAGCATGATGGAGGGTTAGGGTTTTAATATTAAATAATATTTATAGAAAGCTCCATCAACATTCAACACTCAATATTTCATAGGTAGGCTCATACCAACATTACACAAAAACCTAATAAGTTTCAAGTCTCTATGACCAATTTGGACAATAGTAGTAGAAGTGGACAATAGTACCCGACCTTTGAAGTGTCTTGTTTTCAATGGTCTTATCCTTTCACTAAATGAAATGATTCTAATTTGTGACATTTTTTGAGTCCTACATAGCCAATTTTAGACCCTATCTCAGTTGTCTTAGCCTATTTCCAGCTAAGTCATTATTTCTCATTATTTATTTTTATTATTAGAAAGGTAAAAAAAATACATAAATTATACAAATTAGGACTGTAATTATTGAAATATTATTTATTAATTTATTAATCTAGAACCTTAACTAAAATAATAATAAAAATCCATTACTCCCAAAAAATTTAAATCATTTGGTGAACCTAAGTTACTTCAAACAAATTTCAAACCCTAGGTACACTTAGGGTATTTCCTTCATATTTTTGTGCAAAAACTCAATTTTAAATTTATGATTACTTTATAAATTTTTGTGCATTTATTTTATTCAAATTTAAATTATTTCAATAATTTTCAAAAATTCTAAAACCCTAACCCAAAACCCTATATTTCCAAACTAGGTCCTCAAACCCCAAGCCTTCCTCACAATATTTAGATAAAAATTTTGGAATTTTTGTAAATTATTTGGAGTTTTGAAAATATTTTCTAAATATCTATGTTAGTAGTTATTTTTGAATTTATTTTATTAATAGTAATTTTACATATGCTCTTTGGTGAATGCAATAAAATGGCCACTAAGGCACTTTTTCCCTCTCATCCTATAGATAAATTTCTAAATTTTTCTCATAATTATGACAATGAATGGACAAATTTTAAAAATTTCACATTAGCCAAAATGTGGAAAATGATTTAATTTACAATGAATATAATTACTATTATTGTAATGAGGAATATGATGATGCACATGAAAGTGATAGTGAAGAGAAAGTAGATGCATCTTCTTCTCTTAAACCTATCTCTTTGCTTCCCTCTTCCAAAGAAAATAATTTTGATAAATGGGAAAGTTACTTTTCACCTCATTCTCTTATACATAATACATCAAATATACAAATTAGTCATGCATTTCCAAGTGAGTCTCTCATTGGTGATAATTTTCTTCCATTTGAACCTAATCTCTGTCTCTCTCTCTCTTTTTCTACTTCTATTTTCAAATTACAACAATATAAATGAAATAGAGTAAAAATTCTAATGCATAGTTTAAATGATCCATCTCATGTTCTTAACTCTATTTTGTTATCTCAAAAAATGACAAAAGAATGTCTAAATGATAACTCTCTTAATCTTACTTATCATATTACAAATAAAAATAATGCATACACTCCATCCAAGGATAACATAGATACACATAGTATTCCAATTTCACATGACAATTTATTACATATTAAAAAATAATTAACAACTTCTCTTACCTCTCTCCCTAGTGATAATGTAAGTGATAGTGAGTATGATAGTGAACATGCAAATGAATATAAAAATGAGAGTGAATATGAACAAAATTCTGATTGTGATAAGGCATGGAATAATGATGACTATCATGCACATAGTGAAGAATAAAATGCATCTCATGCTTCTAACCTTTCTCTCACTCCTCTCAAACATAATGCATTACAAAATATTGATTCTAATTCTATGCATGATTCTATTTCAAATGATTCACATGTCAATGATAACATCACATCTTATATTCAATTAGAATTTCATTAAATAAATACTAAAGATACCAATGAATCTCCCAAGCCACCCCCTAACAAAATGGCACATGTTTCTCACTCTTCACCTAAAGAGAATTGTAGCCCACATCCCTCTACTAAGGTCCAAGTTACCATTCTTCCAAAGGTTCAAGTGAGCACACCCCATCTCTATGATCTAATTTCTAAATGTATCATTCCCATGGATAAAATAAATGATCAAATTCAATGTTTAAATGAACCACTTCAAGATACTATATACCATCCCAAGAGATTATTTATTTGATGCATGCAGTTGGTGAATTACAACACCAAGTACATCTCCTTACTTTGAAAAACAAGGCTTATAAGTCTTGGATGGATGATAATGACTTACATGGTAACCATCTTTTGAAGACATTTGTCAAAGATTCATTGCCTAAGCATTTCCAAATACTATCATTGCCTCAATTTAATGGAACTAGAGATCCATTCATACACCTTAAAGCCTCTCAGAAGGATTTGCCATCATACATGAGTCTTTTGATTCTACTTAAGTTGTTTCAATAGATATTAGTGGGTAATGCACAAAATTGGTTCTTTCATCTACTCCCTATTAGTTCCTTGCATACATATGATGATTTATAAGAGGTGTTTCTCATATATTACATAGCAAACATTGGCCCTCATGTTACATATGAGAAACTTACCATATTGCATCATAATACTTCAGAGCTAGTTAGTGATTGTATCTTACAATTTAAGACTCACATGTTAAGATTGATATATGAACCAATAAATTTAGATATTTAGCATATCTTTACTAAGGGGATTCACCAACCCCTCCTAGAGCATATATTATATTAGATAGAGTCCTCTTTTAGGCACTTATGTTATATAGTTTTATCCTTAAAGAATAAATTAGGATGGATTGAGGTAGATTCAGTTGATCAACTTACTTTGGTTCTCATAGCATTACCTCTATCTACAAATCTTCACACATAGCATCAACTGTGTCCTAAATAAGATAGGATACCACAACCAAAAAAGTAACCAATTCAAAATAGAGAGCTAGTTTCTAGAGCACCACTTACAGTATGTACTACAAAGAATAATAATAAGACACCACTATAGTTTGATTCAGAATGGGATAGACCATATGTCATATTATCATCTCTACTAGATAGGAGGTTAATCACATTTCCTTCTACTCATTTTCAAGATCCACATCTCTTACACAAATAGCCACATCAGCCCTTTCGTAACTATCATCATATCTATGGACATAGAGACAATGATTATTATAGACTCAAGAACTATATTAATAGATGTGTTGACAATGGTATCATAACATTCACTCTGAGGGCACCAAGATATCCTCCATCATGGATCCATAGACCTCATTCCCCCATGAATGATTCATCCTAGGACATTCCTTCACATGAATCATTTATTACTCATTGTGAGAGTAATATGGTTACCAAGATAGAACCTTATAAGAGATCTTCTATCCCACATATTCAAAGGGTTTGGAGACTATTCCATTAAGAGAAGCCTACATATATAAGTGTAGTCCATGGAGGAGATAGTGTAGTTCTATATACATATCTAGCATAGACATAGGCATTTCAGTAGAATTTTTAGGGTCCTATCTCATGTATCAACCCACTATGGTTATGAGTAAATGAACCCACATCACATATTACTGCTCTAGATATATATTCATTATAGCCAGTTTTTTAGGGTCCTATCTCACATAGAAACCCACTATGGTTAATATTATATGAACCCACATCAAAAAGTACTACTTTAGATAGATATTCACTACAGTCACATTTTTATGGACCTATTTCACATAGGAAACCACTATAATTGAGATTAGATGAACCCCCATCATAGGTTATATTTCTATATCGATCTATTTCTCAGTCATACTCAGCAAAATAAAGGCCACATGGTGTTATTTTATGTAGCAATCCACTATGATTGGGGATAGATAATCCTTCTTCACAATGCATAGTTTTAGTTATGCATCCATTAAGGTTATATCTTACAAAGCCTCTATGTACAGATAGAGTTAGTGAACCATAGATAGAATTATATTTAGGGAATGTTCCTACATAGCATGAGCATTATGGCCACTTGTTCAGTTGGCCATCAGGGTTCAAATAGTGATACAATATCCATGGGGCTAATATGCACATAGTGATATCTTACATCCCCTTCTACTAACAACTAAACCAATAATAATTTTAGTAATCTAGATAGTTTCCACCAATAGTATTCTCACCCAAGGTAGTATCATTGAGGTGACATGCCTCTACACATAGAGAAAATTTTTAGAGAGCTTATTCTATTATTAGATGGGTCCTTAAGAGCTCAACAGTTGCATTTACTTCTTAGAGTTATGGGGGGACCCCACAGTCAGTTTCTACTACAAAGATTTCAAAGAAATTACATCATACATATCTTTCAAAGTCATAGTCTTAGCCCTTCCATCATTATTCATGATCATGTATGATCCCTCTCCTTGATACATGACACCATGATAAGAAGTTTCTCATGAGACTCATCGGTTAGTATTGTTTCTTCTCAGTCTTTTTTCTACATAGCTTCTTTTCAATTTCTTGTACATAGTTTCCTTATGATTGCTTGTGCATAGATTATATAAAAATAAAAAAACATTGAAATAACTCAAAATACAAAAAAATTTAAATAAAATAAAAAAAAACACCAAAAAATATTTCAACTGCATGCATTATCCATGCTTTAAATTTTTACTACCATGCTATACTTAAATTTTGTTGTTTTATGCTATTGTTTGTCAAATTATCTACATTACCATGCTTCACTTGATCTTATTTGAGTGTGTGTAGTGACATCCAAATCCTTTATTGCTTCAATCTACCCATTGAGGGGTCATCCTAATCCATACATTCAATACATACATCGATATATCTACCCACTAGGGGCATCTTCTACATGACTACACCATACATATTATGTCATTCCTACACCACACACTCTGGTTATCATGTTGATGTACATTAATTATTAGCTTTTATAGATTATTGTTTTGACACTCACTAGTATATAGAACTTATGTATTTCTTATCATCTACCTAGTATTGTACTACATGCTTTACATACTTTCACTTCTTTCTTTCATTAGTTAGATATGATTGTATTTCCAACATTTACATTCCTTCCTTTCTTTCTTTGCATATCTAGATGTGATTACATTTCTTAGTTCTTATTTTATCTCTTGTGTGTGCCGTAGGACATTTTCCAATGTCCTTTGATTCTATTCTTGTGTGTGCTTTATGACATTTGCCTATGTACTTTGCTTATACTTTTCTATGTGCTTGTGGCCCTCATGCCAACCTTGTTTATTTTCAATTGTATAGGTATATGAAATTTGAACATGACTTTTATTATTAATTTCATAGTTTGAGTGACATGTGCCCATGTCCCTTGTTTTCTTGGCCCCTTGGACACTTCTGTATGCTTCTTATTTCTTGTCATGCATGCTTGTTTTCTTGTTTGCTTCTCAATTATTTAGAATGTCATGATCCACATCATGCATTATCTTGCTTTCTTAGATGCCATGATGGACATCATGATCCATACCTCCTTGAAAAATAACAACTAACCAAATATCCACTTTTAGTTTAGTATACTTCACATGTTATTACATTATTACATCTATCTAGGCACACCCTTATTGATCTAACAATCTCCAATACAAACTATGTTATATATTGAGACATCTTTTTTATTATCATTGCTATATCATGTATTTCATAGTATAATACACTTATAAGGCTCTTTATTCTAATGTTAGTCATTTTAGGGTCTTTATTTCTACCCTCAAAAGAGGGGGCAACAATAAGGGATTTTTTCACATAGGTCAAATCCTTCTACCGATCAAAAAATTAGTTTTTAGAACACTTAAAACAATACTTAGAATTCAAACCAAGTAGAATCGACTAAAAACACAGTGACAAATACATAATAGTGTTAAGAAATAACAAAGGACAAGAGCCCCATATTTATACTATAGTGCTAGATAATAAAGTATTCTATTTTTAGTTATCCTATCCAAAAAATAGAAAAACCAAATTTTCCAAAAATAGACAAAAAGGTAAGACTAGTTATAGTTTTGTCAGCTATAGTTCAGTTTAGATTTAGTAGTTTCAATATAGTTTTTCTCAAAGAATCTAGATATAGGGGACATCATGAACAACATGACAGCTCTCACTTCTAGTTTCATATTGGGTAGTTGGTATAACTTCTAGATTAAAATCTGTGTTATAAACACCAATGATTGGGGGTAATGTGCATGGTACATTTACCTTTTTCTTTTTAGTTCATTACATGACCTAGGTATTCTTTGCAGTTGCATGCCTTATTCTATTTGCATGTGAATGATTCTATTTGCATGTGAATGACATCATTTTAAAATGGATTTCATATAAGTGCAATTCTCAATTTTAGATCAGATTTCATACAATCTTAATCTCTACCTTTCAGAGTGGCCAAGATTTGCCTAGTTCTCAAAACACATTCAACTATCGATGCCACATTGTTAGATTATAGAGCATTCATGGGATTCAAGATCCATCTCATATGACACACATTCATACTAGTATCAATTTATAACTTTACTTAGGAGGAAATGATGGAGCCAAAGGACTAGCTAGCCTTTGTATTCTTGAGCCACCTACTCAGAGAGATTAGAGACATAGTCCAAACATCAATTAACATATGAATGATCACATAGATTCACTTAGCTATAGATGATGGAGACAAAGTGTTAACCTGTATATTCTTGAGCCACTCTTAGGGAATTGAGCACTCAGCTCCATTCATGATATTACTTTTTGTAAAACACATACCCAACATTATTCAACATCACTCAACATCACACATCTTCATGGGCTTCACCCTTGTAGGTAAGTTTAGGTACACCTTTTATTTTTCCTTTATCTTAGTATTTCACTTTGTTGCATCACTAAAATAAAGGGGGGAGGGGGAAATGTAGTCATATAAAATGTCCAAATTAGTAGTTTGAGTGTAGCTTATGACACCCAATCCATATGTCCTTATTACATGCTCTTGTGACCCTTTTAGACACCTCATTACTCATTTTCAATCATCAAAAACCTTCTAGACCTTGATTCTAGCTCAAATAGACCATATTTCCTAGGCCAATCCTATCCCCTTAGGTCTCGAGCCTATAGGATAAGAGTGCCATACCTAGACTATAGATATAAACCATATGGTGTCTTATTTTGGGTGCTCTTGTCCATTCGCATTTTGAGCTCAAACAATTATTTTCATTTGATTCTTATCCTTCATCATGTCAGCCTAGCACAAATACATATAACCCATGATGAATATTTCCCTATAAAATCATATTCAAAGTTCATTTACAAAAAGGGGTTATAAAATATTATAAATCAAGTAAGAATACAAGTAAACTACTAAGTCAAACTTTCTTATTCTATGCATACAGCCACCCAACATAGCTGAAGACATATTAAAACCCTCATACCAATCCCTAGACACCTCAAGCACTCTCAATTTACCATTTTTACATCTACATCACACTATTGTACAAAGCACATTAGGTGGGAGAACTACATATAGTTTGATCCGTCTTTGGTTTATTAGTAGGTAGGCAACATGCCCACATAAGGGGTGTAGATCACATGTTCAATGCATCTTACACACACTAACCCCCCCTTTTCAAGTGATTCAAATACCATTTATCAAGCATGATGGAGGGTTAGGATTTGAATATTAAATCAAATTTACAATGATTTTCATCAATATTCAATACTCAAGATCTCACAAGTAGGCTCATACTGGCACAACATAAAAACCTAGTAAGTTTTAGGTCTTTGTGACAAATTTAGATAATAGAAGCAAAAGTGGACAATAGCACCAAACTTTGAAGTGTATTATTTTTGGTGGTCTTATACTTTCATTGAATGAAAGCTAGGTTTTGATTTTTGATATTATCCTAGTCTTGTATAGCCAATTTTAGCCCCTATCTCAGTCATCTTAGCATATTTCCAGCTAAGTCATTATTTATCCTCATTTATTTTTATTCTTAGAAAGGTAAAAAAGACAAATAAATTATACAAATTAGGATTGTAATTATTGTAATATTATTTACTGATTTATTAATCTAGACCCTTAACTAATATAGGAATAAAACTCCATTATTTTAAAAAATTGTTAAATCAGTTGTAGGTGCTTTATAGTAGGCCTTGATCTTATTTAAAGTCTCTTAGTCCATTAATTCCATCTCTCACCTTGCATTAAACCTTGGATAACTAGGACAATTAGTCACACCCCCTAGTCTCCCACCTTGCATTCAACCCTAGATAACTATTAAGAATACATGACACTATGATTATAGGTGTTTTAAACCAAGGGAGATTTGAAATAAATACTTCATGTGAATTTTAATATCTTCAATAAGGCACCTATATTCCTTGCATACAAACATATTCACACTATATATAAATAAAAATTACTCCTTTCAATTCCCAAGACCCATTAATAAGAGAGATACCCTTGACACCTAATTGATTGTGTGTCACCTCTATATGAATAGAGGAGGAGTATGTTAGTGACACTAAGGTGTCATGGTTATTTAACTTATTGAATCCTCTCTTAAACCCTTTACCTCATTTGTCATCATGATTCTAAAGGCCTTCCATGTTAGGCTCTTGTCCTCATTGCAACCCTTTATGCCTTACCTTAAGGTGTGTTGACTATAGGTGTCTAATAGACTATTGTAAGTGTTTATACCTTAAATTATCACTCATTTAAAACCTTTATCGATCATTTTTATAACATTCCTTCACATCAACATCTTGACCTTAAGGTCACCTAACTGTAACTTACTTCCTAGACCCAAACATAGGGAAACTCCATCCATAGCTATAACATGCTTGAATGGCTATTTACACAAACTAAGTGTAATCATGAGTATGAAATTACACCAATAGGTGTCATTTCATGGTCCCTTCATGACGTTCACTAGTTTTTATGACTCTTGGTCTCATTGGATGTTTGGAGTTTAGGCCAAAACCCTTACTGTTATATTCCACCCTTATTTCCTTCCTTCCAACTTGTAGGTGTCAATTTGGGCCTAAATTAGGGATTGTAGGTAGTTATATAGATCATTACCTTGATCTCCATCTCTTTTTGATATGTCATTTGAAACATTAATATATGCCACCTCCAAATAATTCTTCCATGGTTTCCTTGCATGTCATACCATCTTAGACTATGGGTTTATCTTGAAGGCTGTAGAAATAATTGACAAATGATAGTGATCAGACATCAAACATGGAGACCTCAAATCACCTTGTCCCTTTAGTCATATCATCATTATTTCTTACAAGGTCCAACCCCTACATGAGGGATACCAAATGGAACCGTTTGAATTGGTCTAGGCCCTCCTTTGACCATCTTATAAAAATATCAAAAGTGTTGGAGGGCTCTATTTTCATATTTTTAGGGAACTTGTCCCTAAATTTCATATATAATATGTGATAGGCCAATATGGATGTGTTTGGCTCTATATATGACTCCTTGATGACTATCATGACATTGTCCAAAAATTTAATACCATGTGAGGACTCCAAACATGTTTCAACACATTATGCCATACCTTAGACTCTCGAGAGACCCACCTATAGGTGGAGATTTCAATACATAGGTTGGTGAAAATTAATATGGGAAGATGACCTTTATCTATGTGCTTTCCATAATTTTTATACCTTCTTTTCAATCTCAATTAGATCCTCTTACATAATTAAGAACTCGACCCACACCTTTTCAAATGTTACTAGCTCTCATGAGGCACCTGTAGGTGTTGATGAATATTGCAAGCCTGTAGGTGAGTTCTAGATCAAATAGTTAAATGTATGGCATTGGGATGGCCTAATATCTCATGTTAATTAGAGGAAACTTCTCAACTTGTCAAGACTCTTTATGACCTCCAATGAATGCTTTAGGACCACACACCTCAATTGACCATGGTGACAAGTGAATGTAAGTAGATCTAACTATGTATGGTGACTTTGAGATCATGTTACTGACTTATTAATGACCCTTATCATGGTCCATGAAAGCAAATGAATCCAAAGTTTGAACTTGAATCGAACTCTTCTACCATGATCACTCCTTAAGACTGTGACACCAATTAGTCCTTCCATAACCTGAAAGTACTCACTCTTGAATGTAAAAATTATGGCATGATGTATCTTTAATCTTGGTTATTTATTTAAATATATTTAAAACATCTCTCATCCACTATGATTTGATATGAACACTAAAATCAAGCTCAATAAATGTGCTTAAACCTTGTTAAAAAGACACACTTAGAATGGAAACTTGTGAACCCTTAATTGAATTAAATAGGTATTTAATGAATTATATAATCCATTTATAACCCTTGAACATGGAAAAGTCTACTGAGAAACTCATATTTTGCTTCAAAACTGACCCAAGAGACCACTTGAAAAGATAGGGAAGGGAAAATGGTTTTAAGCTATAAATACCTTCATAGAAGGATTTATCAAATTACATAAATATTAAAAGGAGCCTAATGACCCTTAAAATCATCCCTAAAAATAATTCCCCTGCATATCTTTCTAATCTTGAGAAACAGGTCCAAAAATAGACCCCTCTCAAATGCATAGGCTATAATGATTTGTTGTCACTCTTAATGATTGTTCATAAAGATGAGGCCACCAATCCATAAACCAATGCCAATAGTTTAAATTTTACTTAGACCCATAATAATGGATAAAGTTTTATATCCTAATTCTTTCTCCTCTTCTTGTATCGAGCATTTCAAAACTACACTTCTAGGCATGCCAAGAAGGTCAATATTGGATCAAAGTTGGTTTTTGAAAAAAAATCAGTCTAAACTTATTATAAAACACTAATATGACCTTATAATGACATAATTAATCCTATAACATGTTTTTCTCACAAAAATCCTCTAAAAACCAAAAGAATGCCTCAAAAGCCCCAATTTTGCACTAAAAAGCCATTTTTACCAAGGAGATCTGATTGAAATCCTATAAAACATATAATTGAGTCTCTAAAATGTATTATGAGGTGAATAAATATGGAATAAAGATTTTTGTTAATTAGATACCATCAAAACCTTCTCTGGAGGGTACAAAATGGATAGATTTGCATATAAATAAATCATGAAGTTAGTTCAGAATGTGATCAGCGTAATTATTCATATTTTAGGCATGTAATGGAATTGACACATTCTATAACACTTATCAATACACTCTGTACTCTTTGCACCACTAAAATTGGCTTGGAAAGGCCCAGAATGACTAGACAAACATAAGACAAATGAAGGACAAGACCTTAAGTCACTTAAAAAGTCTTAAGAACTGATAATCATGGCTTATAATGATTAATTTAGTGACTATTTGAGACTAAAATATTGATAAACAAGGAAAATTGATATGATATGCAATGTTTTGAATGATAGGGGTGATAATTTGACTTATGAGGTCAAAATTATCAATAGTAATATTTGTCACTGTGGTATTGATGGTGCTCTATCTATATAAAATAAGACTCTATGGTCTTGAAGCAATAGTTAGAGTAATCATAGTAGGGGTTTTTGTATCCCATCATTGAGTGCTTGTTTGTTTCTTTTGAATAGCAGTAATAGGAACATGTGTAGGTGTTCTATATATATGAGCATGGTTTATAGTAGAGGATTGGGATTCTATGGAATCCATTCTATGTCTTTGATGTAATAGTGTCTCAAGTATTGGCTACCTATTAAAGATAATTTATTTTTATTTACCCATTTTTGGTTGATTAGCCTTAGTTTCCTTTATATCTAGTTATTTGGGTATAATTTTATTCTATTTAAGAAGATGATTATACAAAATGATGGAAACTATAATTACATGATTGACATGAATGTATTTTACACCCACTTGCACCATAGAAGGTACTACTATAAAAATGTACATCCAAGGTATTCCCAATAACATATCAAAGATGTATGTGGAAGGGATAACTAAAAATATTGTAACCACATGTGTAGGACCAACTTGTAAAGTGTCATGTCCCCTTTTTCGTGGACATTGACAGACTTGATGGTTAGCCTATTATACGACCTTCATAGGCTAATAGGATGGATAGAGGGTCATAATGGAGTTTGGCTTGACTTTGATTCGCAGAATTTCTACATTTGCTTTTCATACAAGTTATTTCAGATGCATTGGGCCTGAGCTCTTACTTTTTAGGGATATTTGATATGCAACAGAGCACCTTTATTTTGGTATGGTCATGTGCGGAATCACTCCCTGATTCACCTGCTTCGATTGGTTCAAGGATCTGACATGTATTGAGGGAGATATTAATATTTGATTGATTTAATCAAATATTAATTGTTTAGCCTATTTTTAATTAGAAACCCTAATTCTAATTTAAGAATCCCTAATTAGGGCAAGCATATCTTTTGAGGGTATAAGGGTTTCTCATGGAGGCCATTATTGATTATGCATTGATTATTGATATTGATTTTGAAGAAATTATTCTGTGAAGACTGAGCCAAGGGTTCCAGGATTCCATTGCAGTGGAAAACGTCAACTCTTCATTGTGTGTGATTTAGAGGCTATGAGATATCAGCTAATTTATTGCCAAATTGAGAGATAGCTTCATACAAAATTTATCACAGAGGTACAAATTTGAGAGATAACTTCACACAGAAGTTATCATAGAATTTACAGGGTTGAGAGATAACTTCACACATAAGTTATTACAGATATTCCAGGTATTTATTTCTTTATGTTTTGATTCAATAATTTATACAGATAGAGATCTTCTGTATTAGAGCCATATACCTTCAGATTAGGGGTTCAACAGATAGGTTGTGATTTATTGGAGGCCGTACGAAGTCCGTATAGGCCCGTACAGATCCACTAGCTATCGACGACGGCAGTATCACCGATGACGGTAGTATTATCTATCGACGACGGCAGTATTACTGACGATGGCAATATTTTCTACCGACGAAGGCAGTATTACCGATGACGGCAGTATTAGCCACCGACAGCGGTAGTATTATCGACGACGGTGACTGTGTTTTTACATAGCAACTCGAGCCATTCCAGATTTAGGTTTATTTCCAGATTTGCAAAAGACCAGGGTTTTGAGATGATATTTGTATTACTTTATATGTATGACAGAGGATTTCTATTGTAATCATCTGGATGAATAATATGATCATTGATTTGCCAGTTAAGAGACTATACTATGGTTTATTTGTTTATTTGAATTTATTCTCAAAATTGTATCTTTGTTCAGAGTTTTTGTGTTGCTATATTCCCTGTTTGAAGGGGATATCATAGTGGTATCAGAGCTTTTGTGTAGACAAAAAGAGGCCCTAAGTAAGGGACATCACATAAAGGCAAGTCAATCTCACCATAAACATTATAAGAGGTCCCATTGAATTCTCTAACTGATCTAGTAGAGGGGTATAAATCATGATGAACATAACCCAAGTGTGTAAGTAACTTCATGGTGTAAACATTTTTTATTTCATCATTATCAATCATAACATTATGTATGGGGTGTTTATCAAGGTATGGTAAAATGAATCGGGAATGAAGATCAAATTCATCATCCTTAATTTTACTGTCATCAAAGGAAATAGATGGTATTTGAGCCATATGAGGTATATGTAAATTATAAGTACCAATAATCCTATCTAGTGGGTGCCTATAATGTGTTGGATGAGGTTATGATTTATATGTCATTTGAACTTCTAGTTCTTTTTTAGAATGGTATTATAAAGGATTGTTAAATATTAATTTTTTATAGTGATCATTAGGTCATGAACCTAATTCCTTTAAAGGATCCTCAAATCAAAGATTTTGGTTATCAATAAGATATTGGATCTTATGATTCAAGGTAAAACATCTAATAGTAGAATGCCCTAGTCCTCAATGATAATCAAGATAAGTATTCGCATCATATCCTTTGGGTAGAGGTTGACTCATATCAACCTCAATAGGATAAGAGAGAGATATAAGATAACACTCTAGTAAATATGGGAGTAATGAACCTAGGGACTAGGGTAAATGTATACATTATCTCCTTGGTGCAATAGATAAGATAATTTGATTAGGTTGTTATGAGATTGTGTTTACAATGATGGTTATTTATTTTCTAGGCTCGGGAGGTTTTACCTTATAACATGGTTTTATTTGAAAGTTTTGTACTATATGTAGATGTAGATGGTATGTTTTATACATACTTAAGCTTATGGTTAAGGATATAGAAATGAAATGGCACAAAGGTGATAATCAAATCTATAACATGCTAATTAAATGCTACACTCAAATATAAGCATGCATTGAATTTATTATGCTATGATAGTCTAAATATGGAAAGTAAAATAAGGCTAGATATAAAAATGACAAAGAACAAAATTACTTATCTTGATCTGATGCTAATTTCATATATATCTTGAATAGGTTGAATGTAGGTGATAAGATAATTCTAGACCAATTGTCAGATTCTAGATTGGGTGCCTTTGGTTATCTGTAGAGTTGTACCAACCCTAGATGGTTACATTGATGTTACTATGTGAGTCCAATGATAGTGTCTTGTATAAAATATCTAGTGAAATAGGATGTGACCACCTAGATTCTTTTGTGTTTAGATTCACCTTCACTCTCATGCATTTAGATTTAGGTCATGTACAATCACTCCTTGTGAAATGGAAAAATCCTAGCTTTCCATTTTGAATGTGACATTGGGAAAAATAGTTTAGTGGGCACATATTGTTGAGCTAACCCCACTAACTCCAATGTTGAATGATGTTGCTTACATAATCAATAATCCAAAGAGGGTTTCATATTAATTTAGTTATCCCATACATGTTAGATTTTGTGTGAATAATGCAATATGCATAAAGAAACTACAACAAAGACCTAGCTTGTAACATAGGAAAATAGGGCTCTTGGGCTAATGCTTTATTACTTCAGACCTATAGATCTATATTCCTTATGACTGGTTTAGAAATAATGAAGCTTATATTAGTTGAATGATTAATAGAGTGATTTTGGTAAGTACCTTGGTCTCTTTGGTATTTTTTAGGTTTTATAGGTGTGTAAATGAATGAGGGTTTCTATTATATTTATACCAATCCTATTGAGATACAACTCACATTAAATCACTTACGATGATAATTATAATATGTTTCATTTTCAAATTGGATGACTTTAGGGCATTGAACACTTGTGTCATAGAAAGATAGTAACATTGACAATATTTTCTATCCCAGACATTAGTGTTTAGGGAGTATAAAAATATTGATAGGGTCATAACTTGTAGAGATTTAAGATAAGTACATTTTAAACATTATGGAAAAAATATAATGCCTATGTTATCAATATAAGACTAGTCAAACTAAGAGATTAGCCAAGGGGAATAATATAGATAAGATGTGAGGTTTGTGGAATTAAGGAGAGTTTATAACTAAGAGGAAAAACCATGGTTCAAGTTTTCCAATTGTACAAAACTAAGGTGCTATATAATCACAAAATATCATCTACAGATTAAAAATTATATATTTATTAATACAATCTAGCAAATATGTTAAAATATAAATCAAATACAATAGTGTTGGTACATGTAATTTTAAGGGTTTGGGCCTATGGGAGCACCTACATGTCTACCTCTTCAATATCTTCCCTATGTTGTAGGTTCTATAACTAGGGGTGGAATAATAAAAGAAAATAATAAACATGATTGGACCCCAAACCATGACTATGCATAAGTCATTGAACACCTGACATCATTTACAACTACTAATGGAATAACATGATTTTTTTCCCATTAGGTAATGGTGCTAGATATAAATCAATAAGGGAAATACTATCATTCATCTTATGACACCTCTCATAATATAGTTCCATGGATATGGATATGATGGGATATACCACTGAATACCAAACTAACACAACATGGGATCAAACTAGATCTGATTGTTATACTAGGAAAGATATCTAAAAACCAAATGACATCAAAAAAGTATCATAACTCTTTCCCATCGTCATTATAACTAGAAAGAGTCTTATAATGATGTTAGATAATATTATTTGGCATCCACAAATCAAGTGTCATGTGATACTCCATGGTGGAGTGTACCATGTGTCAAGTTATCACCCATCATCCAAAAAACATTTATAGATGGGAAAATACAATAAGGGGTCCACTAATAATCCATACAACCTAAATGTGCTCATATGGAAAAATATGAACAAGCATGGCTACACCTAATCCACAACCATGTGTCTATAAAAAATATGTATAGAAGTTTATACAAGTGGGCCACCATGGTGTGCTCCTAATAATACCTAGTAACTTAATGCTAAATATTCTCAATAATATAATACAGATGAAAAGATATAACCACCTCAATAGCATCTAAATTGATAAAGGGAGATATCAAACAACAAATATACTTCCATAATAATGGAACATCTGATCTAATTATGTCATGTAGATGGATCATGCTAGAGGAATCTCCCACCTCTAATTAAAGATCTCTAAATTAATGGGATATATGCATATATCCCACATTATCATCCCCTAATACTTGGGCCCTCTCCCCTGAAATAATCAAATGCAAAATATGATAGACATCTTCTAATGTGACCATAATATCCCTTGTGGGGAGCTATAATGTACAAGTATCAACATTCCATCTCTTAGCTAATGTTGTCATAAAGTGAATATCATAATGAATCTAACCTAACCAGTTGACCTAAGAAATCCTAACCTAATCAATAATTTCCTCGCTTGTGACATCTAAACCTAAATCCACTAGTGTAGACAAATGTCTCCAATGTATAATCTCACAAATATGAAGGTCTTCCTACAAAAATAAATAAGTAAATAGAGCCACATTGATTTAAAAATGGATACAATATTATCATGAAAATATGATAAGTTCATTCATACATATGAGGACATTAAATTTAGATGCTACCATCAACTTCAGATGGTAGAGTAGGATGCTCACATCCAAAATTAGACAATAACATTGACTATTAGACACTATAATTAAAAATGTCAAAGCTAGTGTCCATCAATCCTTTTAAAACCCAAATAAGGGTATCAAAAATTTAAAAAAATCAAATATTATATTTAAAATAAGGGGTTAAATGTGTTACTTACCTAGTTCTCCAAAATTTTCCATCCAAAGGCTACTCACAAGACATAAAATTGTATCATATGTACTTCTCTCCCTTGAGGCATGGTGGAAAAAAATACTAAGCCAAAAAATATTAATCTTTCAAAATTAAAATGAAATACAAATTGATTTGTGAAATAAATATATATTATCATTGACTTTTTTTGTTGCTATGCATAATGAAAAAATTCAAAATGTGATATCTTGAGCACCATGTAACCAAATAACAAACTAAAAATTATGTTTGGACCCAAACAAACATCATTTATGTTCCATATAATTTTAATTAATATTATTTACATATTTAAAAAATGAATAATTCTTATCCTATTTGAAATAAAGAGATAATTTGTAACACATATCAAAACATTACCACTTACAAGTCTCCTAAGGCATATATCATTCTATATATTTTATGATTAATAAAAATATGATACAATTATTTAAAGCTTTTTATATAAAGTGACCACCAAAATACAATATACTTATACAAACTGGGGGGAATATCATTGGGGGCATGCCATAGAGACACCAATCCACATACATACAGTTGACAAAATTAATAGAGTTTGATATAATTTTAATGATTCTTATATATACTTGGTGTATAATATTATATATTTAGAATAACTTTTCACATATCTAGGACATAGTTTTTTTTTATTTGTGATGCATACTATACATAATTTATAGAGAAAACTTTAGATTTTGATAGATACTTCAACTTGGGACACATTATAGGTACATATGATTTGGAAGGGAACTATTGTGTGTGTGTGTGTGTGTGTGTGTGTGTGTGTGTGTGTGTGTGTTCAAATTATGCATTATTCACACTAGATATAATAAGAGCATGAGAATAGGTAATTCCTTATCTCACTTACCAATATTTACGAACCTTACCAAGATACACCATTTGAGATTTTATCTACCTACAATAGTTGGATCTTTTGAGTAGTGCGATTGAGTTTATTTACCTTCAATGAACTTGGCACTACTTCTATTATTGTGAGTTGATATGGTTACACCATTTTGACTCAGGTGAGATTGGCTAGATTTTTTATATTGGCTAGATGGCTTATATAATTTATTTTTCATACAATGGAGTTATGAGGTTTAGATTCAATGCTCTCGACAGATTTGGTATTACTCCCATTATACCAGGTTTGGTGCATGATCAAACCCAAACCCTCATTTTAATGAAATAATCTCCAAGATGCAACAAACATGACTACTTATATAATTCTTCATTTTATTATCCATAAAATGGATGGGGCCTAAAGTTCCCTCACTATTTATATCATCCATAATTAGGATGATATTATTTAAGGTATAGCCATGTAACATATATAAATGTGTATTCTTTATCTATTAGTTATTTTTTGTTGTTTTGTTTATTGACCATTTTAAGTCTATACACACTAATTTTAATGTAACATGCTTTTGGTTGTTGTATAGGAGCTAAAATGTCAAGTTGAAACTACCATGAGTCTAAGATGTATTTACACATAGATGTTTGAACTTCATTTAACTATAGTAATTTGATTTCATGATTTCAATACATTAAATGTGGGATAAATGTAGACACCCATATTAGGTACAAGGCTTTTTGACTGATGTATTTTTACTCAGTTTTTATTGTATAGGCATTTTGATGGTTGATTAAGTACATAGTTGTAAGGTTTTACATGGGTCTCTTGGTATCCATGTATTTTTATTACAATACCTAGTATTTTTTTTACTTTCTGTTGATTGTGTTTCACTCTGACCACCTTGTGGTAGGGATATCTAAGTTTTTGTTATTTGCTCTATATCATGAGTTCCTAGACACTAGAATTCACTTTGTAACACTAGTTTAAACTCTAGTGTCTGAGGGTTGACACTAGTGTCCATCCTTGTCATCTTATTTATTTTCATTCTATTCAATTTTTTATCACTATAAATAACCCATATCTTTTCTCTATTATTAGATTTTTATGCACCACTAGGTTTTAATTCAAATTGAAAAGGATCACTATGTATACAAATCCAGGACATAGTGTTTATTACCAAGCAAGAATATCAATTAGCATACACATTATTTTACTTAAAATATATTGAAATACACTGCATTACTTAATTACTAGATCTAAATTTTGAATTATTACAAATATCAAATTACACTTATATTGCTTGTACAAAGGGCTGCATAATGAGAAAGAGAATATATTTGTCTAATATTAATTACACACACACAACTTAGAGGGATAAATACATGCGAGTATAAGGACCTCTTTTGAGTATATGGATACATAAGAAACATTTATAAATAATGAGGTTACTAAGGTTAGCTCCACTCATGTACTGACCCATTTTTATCGAGTCACAGGTGCTCAAATGTATAGATATAGGGTTTTGGATATTAAAAATGTTTCAAGGGAAATCTAAATGATATCTAAAGGCGAAAAATGAATATAGGAATAGGTTCAGTCTCAAGC
The DNA here is from genome assembly GCA_037957365.1 of Torreya grandis. Lineage (NCBI taxonomy): Eukaryota > Viridiplantae > Streptophyta > Pinopsida > Cupressales > Taxaceae > Torreya > Torreya grandis. Next base: position 1,439,212 of record JARHVA010004555.1, on the reverse strand, counting down.
AAATACAATGAATTATAGTGCATATTCGGATCTTGATAGAAGTTTTAATATTTAGACACTAGCATCGACACTAGTTTTCATATGATAACACAAGTGTTTAATCTAGATAAAGAATTAAAACCCTAAAAAAAAGGAACACAAAGTTGATAAGTAAGGCTAAGATAAACCCTGTCAACATTAAAAATCTATAGTAAACTAGAAAATAATATATGCTTTTTCCTAACTTATAATATTATAGTTCTACAATTATTTCTATACTTCACATTCTTAAATGAATCGATTATAAATACTATATTTATTAATTAGATCTAAGTATCATATAGATGAATTCAAAAAACTAATTTTTGTAGAGTATTTATGTATAATCTTATTTTAGTTAAAACAAAAACTAGAATTGAAAATTTATGTTTGTTGTTCTTAAAGCATATTTGTATTTGAAATATATTCATTTCAATTCATCCATTCAAGATCAAGGATCCTTATTTTGAGTTGAAAATTTTAACCTATACCCTATTCCCTATCCCCATACTTTACCCATGTCCATGCATTTACTTGCACTTATCTAATCTTTAGTAAGGATTTTCTTGGGAGCACTTTGTTGGATCTATTTATGAAATTCATTTTTTTGCTTATCAACTTATAATTTATCTATATAATTTTAGGGGTTAGCAAATGATGTGGTAAAATGGCCACCACTAAACCTATTTATTTATACCCAAAAAACCCCTTATATATTTAAAATTTATAAAATGTGTTGATTACAAGAGAATAAGATTTCAAGTACACAATTAAGACTAAAGGTGATAACATATAAAATAATTAACCTCCATATCTATTTTTATTCCTAATTATGTAATTAATTTGGCATTATTTATTATATTTTACATTTTTTACAATTATTAATCTAATGTAGGATATTTTTACATATATAATATTATTTAATTAAAATAAAGGTTTTTATAAAGTATATTTATATTAAATAATGTAAACGTAACATTGACAAATTTCATAAAATTACAAGTTCTTTTTTAATTGTCAAAAAAATGATTAGGCAACATAATATTATTTTTTTGGGTGTTCCTAATCATGTACAGTCCCTATGAGATGGATAAAATGATGTCAACTATGGAGAATAATATCTATTCCATGGATAATGTGATCTTAAATTAGAAATATATTTCCCTAATGAACATGATTGAACAAATTTGTGAAAATAAGGATATTTGAGTATTGATACAGAATCTAATTAAAGAATTGATCCTAGGTCTTACCAATGAAGTCAAAATGGAATATGACCAAAGAGAGGTTATTTACACTCATTCCAAACTGTAAAATTAGAGGACAACCCAATACCATCAATTTAAGTAAGATAAATTGGCCAATCATTTATTTGTGAAGATAAAATCATGTTCTTGTTTGAAGGACAATCTGATTAGACCTATCATTAGCTTGGATCCAAAAAACATGGATAAGTATCTATATTGAAATTAAAGACTTTTTAAGAAATTATATCGTATAGATATTTATTTAGAGGAAACGAGATTCTAAAAATTGGAAGTTGGACACTTTCTTCTCTTTCTCCTACCTCCCTAAAATTTTATTTGTATCCATGTTCTCTACCAAGCAATCCAGAAATAATTTTTTTTAGGAGGAACATTGTTTTTGAACAATGTTTTTGTTTATATATTTTATTATAAAAAGTGTCTTAACGTTTAAATTGGAAATTCAATAGATTCTAGTATAGATCATTATTTTTGGCATGCCCTTAGAATTATTTAATGGTTATGCCTTGAGTTGTATTGGTATGTAAATTGTATCCCTACTAGACATTGATCATGCATATTTGAAGAGATTTGGAATTCCCTGTGACATGTTGTGTGTGAGTTTTAATTTGAATAATCCACTAGTTATGGAGATGAAAGTTTTGGTTTGTGACCATAATTGGGTGTTGTGTGTGAGTCTTAATTTGAATAATCCAATAGTTAAGGAGATAAAAATTATGGTTTGAGACCATATTTGGGTCCAACAAGTTGATTATAATAAGTTACCCTTTAGGTATAGTAGCTACCATGCCTAGGAATATTTATGGGAAACCCTCCCACTATTAAATTATCCATGATATCCTTCCATTATCCCCCACACCAAACACAAGCATCCCCAATAATATTTATAATAAATGGGTCTACAAATCCCATCCCATTTCTATTATCATTTTAAGGTTTTAATTGCGGTTAATAAATTGGACACAAATCCTACTATGGGTATTACTCCTTAAGTGCATTTTACTAAACCATCCTTGGATTTTACCACTTCTTCTTGAGTTTCCTTTATTAAGTCTAATTGCATCCCTTTTCATTTTATTTCTTATTATCCCTCCTCTGAGTTCTTTTCTAAACCACTTTATCTTTCTATCTTGACTTCATATTTAGATTGTATTTTTGATACCTTTGATAAGTTTGCTTTAGTCAAAGAATTTAAGGCCAATCATTGTGAGTTAATTTTATGTATCACTCTCTCAAGAATGCCTCACCTATTGAAGTGGATGAAAATAAAATATTGGGGGATAAAGAGAGTTTAACCCCTTATAAAAATATTAAATGGAATCAACTAAGAAATCATCCTCTTTCAATCAAATATCCTAACCTGGGCAAAGGAAAAGTACAAGTATTTACTTCAACTCATAGGAGTTTGGAACAAGTATGTAAAATCATCCTTACAAGCTCATTTCCTCAAAAAGAAAAAAATCATTAAACAAGGAAGTGGGAATGACACTTTAGAATATCAATGAGAATATTATTTTTGAACATTAAGGGGATGAGATATTATAACAAAAGGAGGTTTATTAAGATAACTTTAAAACCATATCAAATATTTACTTTTAATTCAAGAAACTAAGAATCTTGATGTCATGTTTCTATAAAAAATTTACAAATTTTAAAAACTTTTTATTTTATTTTCAATTGGTGTTGAGGGATAGTTAGGTGGCCTACATGCCATATACAATAAATATTTAGTTTATTATTCAATTTTGGAATTGAGTAAAAATTGGATCTTCCTTAAAATATTCAGTCTCAAGGAGAATATATACTTTTTAATCATTATTATGTATGCATAATCTAGCCATATTGAAAAATAATTAATGTGGAAGGAAATCTCCATGGTTTTGAACTCTTTTTAATATGAATAGTTTATATTTGATGTTGATGTCAACCGTATCTTGAGAAATCATTAGAAAATTTTTATAATTAAGAGAAATACTTGATCCAAATTACATTTCATCAAAATTTTCAGTGAGAAAAACATTTGGGACATTGAGCCTAAATTTATACGTTTCATTTAGAATAACTAGAAGAGCTCACTTTGGTAACATTATTGGATGAGTTGACATATTTTCAGTCTCTAATCATTGGTTAAATAGAAATTGGATCCTTCACTCAAATATTCTAAAAGTGTTAGGGTCTAGCCATTTTCTTAGTTCCTTCATAATCAAAAGATACATTTATCCAACTAGCACACCCTTTAGATTCAAATTGATGTGGCTAAATGACCAAAGTTTAACAAAATTTATGAAATATTTATGGAAGGAATCATATCCTAGAAAAACACCAAAATATTTACTGTATTTCATAAGCTAAATGATGTTATATAAAACCTTCATAAATGGAATAATGAAGTATTTAGAAACATATTTAGGTGAAAACACATCATTGAATAAAATATTTTGAGCCTTTAAGATGAAGTGTAGTAATTTGGTCCTGATATAAACTCACTTATCTTGGAAAAAGCGCTGAGTAAAAAATTGAATTCAATTCTAGTTAAAGAAGAGATTTTATATAAATAAAAATATAGAGAGTTATAGATAAAGGATAAAGACTGTAACATAAAATTATTTCACCAATCTACATTGGTTACCCTTTATTAAAAATAGATATGAAAACTTAAAACTAGTGAATTATTCTTATATTCAAGATATGAAAGTGATTAAAAAGGAGGTATTCTCCTACTTTGGAAATATTCTTAAGGATTTCCCCCCACTTCACCACCCCTGATTTTCATAGGTAGCTACATGAATTTTTCAATCTCATCCATATAACTATTGATGATAATAACAATTCTTAGTTAATGAGGCCTTTCACAAGGGAAGAAATCCAATATGTGACTTGGATCATGGGCACTGATAAAGTCCTTGAACCTAATGGGTTCCCTCTAGGAATTTTCAAAAAAATTTACAAAATTTTAAAAACTGATATTCTTAAAGTGGCCAGTGAATCTAAATCCTTGAGAATTTTTTTGAATGATTTTAATTTCACTTTTTTTCTTTGAACCCCAAGAAATTTAAGTGGATTCCTTTGACAGATTCAGACCCATAGCCCTTAGTAACACCATCTATAATATTATTTTAAAATACTTGGCTAATTGCCTCTAAATCCACCTTGATATTATTATCTCAAAATAACAAGGTCTTTTCCAAAATAGACAAATCTTAGATGGTGTTGTTAGTTTTCATGAGCTAATTCACTTAGTTAAATTGAAGGAGGAAGTGATTGTGATTATAAAAATTGATATAATTTTTTTAAAAAAATAAAAAAGGGGTAAAAATAATATTAATAAGAAAAGAAAAGAATTACAAGATGAATGGGGGGCAAAACCTCCTAGAACAAAGTAGCAAAAACTAAAACACTAGGCACACGCCCAACTAGACAATATTATGAACCTCCCTATCAGCCTCCAAAATTCTTTCCAAATCAGAATGGAATGTCAAGGAGAGAAACCCCCAATATTAAATGTTTCCACCATCCAAATGGTATGATTCCCATTTAGCCAAAAAATCCACTGCCCTGTTCTATTCACATAGAATGTGAGCAAAAGTAACGCTATCCATAATCGAGCAAATCCACAAAATCTGTTGCACAATCAGAGATAGTTTCCAATTGACGTCCACCACTTTCCTCTTAATGAGTAGGTTAATTAAGACTTGAGAGTCTAATTCACTAATAATCCTATGCCAACCTAATGCTTGGGCCTTCTCAAGGGCATAAAGAATGGCCTGGCCTTCCATCATATTAATGGTTTGCATCCCCTCAGGAACTGTAAAAAGAAAAATCACCGTACCTTCAAAATCCCTTCCTATCCCTCCAGTACCCACGAATCCCAGATTACCTCTAGAGGAACCATCCATATTGATGTTGAGAATCCCACTAGGGGGCATTACCACTGACTAGTCTTGAGAATCTACTCCTTGACCTACTTGCTCCTCTTGACACACATAGACTTACTAGTTAACTACTAGAATCCAAGTTGTGCCACCACTTGAGCATCCTATTTGGTCAAAGGAAGGTAGATCATGCTCTTTGCTTGGATGATTTCCTATATCATCCCCACCACTTTCTGCCATACTTGTTGCACCATGACCCTCACCCCCCAAAAAATTTGTCTATTTCTCTCAAGCCATATCTACCAAAATAGAAAAATGGGGCCGCCCAGCCATATGTCCTATAGGAAGGGCATCCTTGAGGGGGGTTTTCCCATTCCATTCTAGAAATTGACCATATATTGAGCATGAAAACATGGGCACTACCAAACATCCCACCAATAATGCCAGAGTTGCAAGGCAAAGGGGCATCACAAAAAAAGGTGTGTTGAATCCTCCTCGGCCGCTCCGCACATAACACATACTGAAGGGCCTTGGAAACCTCTCTTCCAAAGATTGTCCCAGGTCAAGCACTTGTTCCAAGCCAACATCTAAGAAAAATAGTTGCATTTAGGCCATGTGAATTTATTCTAGACCTATCTCCACCAATGCACTTCCCCCTACCCAATCTCTGAAGAAGTAAAGCCTGATAACCAGATGAAATTGTGTAAGCTCCCTTAGGATTGGGAGACCAAGCTAGCTCATCCTCCTCTTGAAGAGGAATACAGTGATGCCTAGAAAGGATGCTCAATAGCTCCTCATTCTCTTCCTGCATCCCATTAACAGGCCAAGTTTTGGGAGCTTTCTAGCGAGCTACCTCCACCTGTCCTTGTGTAATGTAAACTTTGAAGTCACTCACCCGAGACCAGCCAACATCAAGGAATCTCTGAAAAAGGTTCAACAAATTTGGAAATTGAGAAATGATGGGAGGATAACCATCCCAAGAGTCAGACCAAAAGAGAGCCTTAGATCCATGTTTACAAATCCAGAATAAGCCATCCTTGATGAGAGTAGCCCCTTTTTTGAGAGTACCCCATATTACCGAACCTTTCCCAATAAGTGGATAGTGAGGAATGTCCCTCTGAATGGTTCTGGAGTAGTACTTTTGTGAGATAATTCTAGCCCAAGCTTTGTCTTTTTCGGTGCACCATCGATAATAAAGTTTGGCCGCCAAAGCAATACCATTTAAGTCCATCTACCTTAGACCAAGCCCACCATATTGTTTGGGGCTGCAAACAATCTCCCATCTAATAAGGCTCCATTTAGTGGAGTTCAAAATACCAGCCCCTAAGAATTATTTGGTAACCAAATCAAACTCCTTAACGATTCCAAGCAAGGCAACCTGGAGCATACACCTATAAATAGGTAAAGCCTACACCACAGGTTGGATAAGTTAAACCCATCCTGCAAAGGATAACCACCTATGTGTCCAATGATTCACTTTAACTTAAAATTTCTCCAAAATAGTCTACCTAGATTCTTTGGATGTACAACCAGCTGAGATAGGGATACCCATGTAAATCAAGGGGGGAGTCCCAATCTAAAAATGCAGAGTCCTTGCTATCTACTATTGAATAGGGCCTAGAGTATTAAAGAAGAAGATGGATGACTTATCTTCATTGACCTTTTGTCCAAAGGCCATTAGATAAACATCTAACACCCTGTGTAAATTAGTAGCTTTAGTCATTGTGGCCATGCCCATAAAGGCAGTGTCATCAGTGAATTGTAGGTGTGATTGTGCCAGTAATTCCACTCCCCATCACCAGCTTTGGATATGTCCTTCCTCTCTATTCCTACTGATCAACCTCCCTAAACCTTTAGTAAGGAAAAGAAAAGGGTATAGAGACAAAGGATCACCTTGTCATAGCCCTCTTGTAACATCAAAAAGCTCTGTGTGTTCTCTATTGATAAGCACTGAGAAGGAAGCTGAGGAAATGTAGCTCATGACCCATTGAGTCCATTCATCCACAAAGCCAAAATCACTAAGAACCTTTTGTAGGAATGACCATCTGACCCTATCAAAGGCTTTGGCCATGTCCAATTTAATGAACATCACCTTATCTTTTGAGTTGGCCATGGAGTGAATGGACTCAACATCAATAACAATACCATCCAAGATTTGTCTGCCTTCCACAAAACCACTCTACTCTTCTGAGATCATAGCACTCAGCCCTCTTTTTAACCTATCTACAATGATTTTAGATATAATTTTGTAAACAACATTGCAAAGGGATATAGGGCAGAATTAACTTAGCCCATCAGCACCTTCGCATTTGGTTATGAGAGCAAGATAGGTCACATTTATAGCCTTAATCATTTGCTTATTCTACTAAGATTCTTGGACAATAGCTAAAAGTTTAAGTTTGATGATATCCTAGAATTCTTGGTAGAATTCAGTTGGGAAGTCATCAAGTCTAGTTGCTTTCCCTTTTTTCATCTAAACAATGGTTTCCTCAAGCTCTCCAAGTGTGATTGGTTCCATTAAATTTTCATTCATTTCATGCATCACCAATTATGAAATGCAAAAGAGAACCTGAGCTTCTTTCAGTGATTCCCCATTAGCATCTTCCCTAAAGAGAGTAGAGAAGTACTGCACTACCTCCTTTGAAATTGCTAGAAAGGAGTTAAGCCGCTCACCTCTTTCATTGACCAGCACCAAAATAGAATTTCCATGTCTCCTAAATTTGGACAAATTGAAGAAAAAGGATGTATTTCTATTCCCAACCTGGAGCCATTTGACCTAAGCTTTTTGCTTCCAAAAAATTTCCTCATGTAGCTCACATTCCTCTAGGTATTTCATAGCCTATGTTTCTTCTTGTAGTAAGTCTTCAGTCAGTCCTTCTTCCCTTATTATTCTCATGATACCATCAATCTTGGTTTGTGTAGCAGCCTTAGCATTGAAAATGTTCCCAAAACTTTGGTGATTCCACTACTTGAGCTTGTACTTCACATATTGTAGTGTTTTGGGAAAAATGTACATTGTCATACCATGGGTAGGCCTACCCCAATGCCACCAATTGGCAACACACTCATGTAGAGATTGATCCTGTAGCCACATGAGTTAAAATCTAAAGGAAGGAGAGTTCGGGTGATACTATGAGACACTATTAATATTGATAGGCCAATGGTCTGATCCTCTCCAGTCCAAAATTTTAGACCTCATAGACCACATACCTCCAACCCAAAAAGTTGAGACAAGAAAATGGTCAAGTCTCTTAGCTATGCAATGTTTCCCACTACTACGGTTATTCTAGGTAAACTTTCCATTATTGGGCATGACATCAACTAAATACAAAATTTCAATGTAGTTGTGCATTAACAAAGTAGATGGGTCCAGCCTTGACATGCCACCACTCTTTTCAGTCAAATTAAGAATAGCATTAAAATCACATGCCATATTCCAAGGGTGGAAGGGGGCTAGGCTACAGATAAAAATTATGTGGCCCCATAAGGAGTTTTTACCCTACCAATCATTGGGAGCATAGATATTGGAAAAGAGAATGACTTCCCCCATCTCAAAGCTAGAAGAAATAATAGTCATGGAGTACTTAGAAGTCAGCCAGCCTATGAGGCCAATCTTTCATGGGTTCCATAGAAAAGCTAGTCCTCCTGAGTATCTGGTAGCACTAATGTATTGACATTCTCCTTGCCACCACAACTTGGGTGCTAGTCTGGACATGTCTTCAACTAAAAGCTTAGTCTCCTACAAGAAAAGGACATCTAGCCTATGACTTTTAATCAAGTTGTGAACACCATTTTGTCTGGGGCTATTGTTCAAACCCCTTACATTCCAAGATATTATAATCATTTTAGAGGGTTCAAAAAGTGTGCATCCAGAGTCTTTACTAACCCCAACTCCACCAAAGTCTCTCCCATTAGCTTGATCTTTTCTAAGTCCTTTTTTCTGCCAGGCTTGCCAAATTTCTTTCCCCCTCCTTTCTTAAGGTCTTTTTGCAGAAGTCCAAGATGAGGAGAAGATTTACTGCTTCTTGCTGCCCCTGAGTCCCCAATTTTCTTGGTAAAGGGCATATTTCTGTCTTCTTTAAGGGGAACAACTGAGGAAATCATTCTTTTCAAAATTATCAACTAATGGTCCATATCCATATGATAATCTCCAGTATCTTGTGTTTTAATTAAAGCCCTTAAAGCATTGGTCTCTTGAGCTAGTCCCTCAATCCACTGGTCCAAAATCATGAACTTGAGACTCACCTCCTACTGATTAAGGTCGTCTAATATTTCAAATCTATTGAGTGAGTCATCTAATTGTCTTTTCTTCAAGGACCGTTTTTGGTCTCTATTTCTATATCATCCTTTAACCAACATAAAACCATCAATTTCAGGCACCTCACCTAGAATCAGACCCCTTTCCTTGTCAGTACTAAAAGGAGTGTGAGTAGATTAAGTTGGCTAAGGTGCAATGGATTTCGAGGTGGGACACCATTGCTATAAATGCCCATAAGCATGACATAAATGATAGTGAAAAGGGAGGGTTTCATAATCCAACTATTGTACCCATGAAAAAGGGCCCACACTCATTTTAAAAAAATCTAGTAATGGCTTAATAAGATCAATTTCAACACAAATGCAGGCATAAGTCATTACCTTTTTTCCCAGGAGTGACATTGAGGAATCGACTGGCCTTCCCAACAAGGATGTAAGTAATTGGAGAGTGTCTTCTCAGTAGCATTCCACCAAAAAGCAAGACAGACGCACCCACACTGGGACATGGTTTGGTAGTTCCTCTGAAGGTATGAAAATGGCATGCTTGGGCTTGATAAACAGTCCCACTTGATTATATAAGTAAGGACCTCCAGTAAAAACTCTTTGATAATCTGTTATACAAGTAAAAGTGAACATGAAATAGCTATTGGCCAGCAATGTAATATCCATTTCTCCTTTTGGTGCCCATGTCCTCTGATTCCATGATTCTAATAATAATAGTGTTGTCCTAAGCCCCAAAAACTTGTATTATAGGGAGTGATTGGAATAGTATTCAATGTCTTCAGCAATCATTTCCATTGGTATAACCAGCTTGGGCCTCTCCTTGCATCTTTCTAGACAACCCTTGACTTTGGGGATATGCATACTTGGTTTCTCAAGAGCATCAAAAGAACCTAAACCTTGAAAAAGTGTAGCCTTCCCACTACTGTGTGCTCCCTAGGATGCCTACTGTAGTCCAAGCGCTTCCCTGTAGCTGCACCCTGCTTTCTGCCCTATCGCGCCCTGCCCTGTTGCGCCCTCTTGCTCGCCTTCATCCATCATGCCTTTGATATAAAAAATATTATGACAGGGTAAATTTAAAATTTATTTTCAAAATACTTAATAATTTAGGCTTATCTAAGGTTTGGTGTGATAAGATTAAATATTGCATCTCAACTCAAATGTATTTTATACTTATAAACAATGTCCTAGTTGGATTTTTTAATGATTTAAGTGGTCTCCATCAAGGTGATCCTATCTCATATTACCTTTTAATCAACATGGCATATGCCTTGGGTAGAACATTTTAAAATTAAAAATAACTAAATATCATTAGTGGATTCAACATTACTAATAATGTGAACTTCTCTCATTGGTAGTTTGTATGATACAATTTTGGGAAACAAAGCTCACATTTGAGAAGCTATAATTTTAAGTAAACACCTTAATTGGTGTATGTGTGAGCTGGGTACAAAGGTTAATTACTTGAAATCAAACATTTTAATCCTCCTCACTTCACATCATATACAAAATAATATTAAGAAAATTCTAGGATTTTATTTAGGTTCTATTCCTGAGAAAATACTTGGTGATCCCCATTTTTAATGGTTGGTTGAAAAAATAATTTTCAAAAATATAGCCTAAAACCTTCCAAATTCAAATAGATTATTGGAAATACAAATTAATCTCTTGATAATGAGACTATAATTAATTCAATTTGTTCTCCAAGCAATTCTAGTTTACATGATGTCAGTCTATAAATCTCAAGCTAGCATTAAATCCAAGTTAACTAACATTATGAACAAATTAATGTTGAATGGATATTACAAGTATAATAAAATTATATTAATGAAGAGGTAGGAGGTAATTTTTACTAGATTAAAAGTGGGAACTACAATTAAAAATTGTTTCTAGATGGATGAGGTTCAAAGAGAAAATGTTAAATGGAGAATCTATCAGGACAAAGACATCACTTGGATCATCTTTCTCCATGTAAAGTATCTTAAAAACATAGATGATCCTTCCCATATTTTTACTAAAAATCATTATATGTATCAGTCTAATATCTATAATTTCCTTGGGAAATGTATAATCTTTATTTCAAATTCCCTCTACTAGGAAACAAAAAATGTAAGATCTATTAATTTTTTGAGGTATGCTTGGTTTAGTCTAGGTATTATTGTAGTCATATAAAATGTCAAAATTGGTATATTGAGTGTGGTTTATGACACCTAACCATAGGTATTTCTTGAATGCTCTCATGACCCTTCTAGACACCTTTTTACTTATTCTTAGTCATCTTGAACTTTCCAAATGGTCATTCCACCTCAATCAGGAAACATTTCCTAGGCCAATCCCATTCCCTTAGGTCCCACACCTATAGGATAGAAGTGCACAACTTGGAATATAGCACTGCACCCTAGGGTGTCCTATTTAGGCACTCCTATCTAATTGCATTTTTACCTCCAACAATTATTTACTTTTAGTTCCCATCCTTCATCTTGTTGACCTAGTATGAATACATTTGACCCATGACCAATAAATCTCTAAAAAATCCCATTCAAAGTTCATTTAGAAAGAGGTTGGAAAATATTGTAAATAAAGAAAGAATACAAGGAAAACCACTATGGAAAATTTCCCTATTCTCTACATATAGCCATCCAATATAGCTACAAGCATATCCAAATCCTCACACCAGTCCCTAACCACCTCAAGCACACCTAATTTAGCATTTTACATCTAAATTACACTACTGGACAAATCACATTAAGTGGGAGAACTACATATAGCTTGATACCTCTTCCAAATATTGGTATGTAGACAATGTGCCCACACAAGGGGTGTAGATATAAGTTCAGTGCATCTTACACACACTAAACCCCCTTCTTTCTCAAGTTCTATCAAAGCATAAAGAAGTCTATGGTATTAATATTAAATCATCTTTACAAGGAGTTTCATAGACTTTTAACAATCAATATTTCATGGATAGGCTCATACAAGGACAATGAATAAAACTCAAAAAACTCAGGTCTCTGTGAGTAGTTTGGACAATAGCGATAGAAGAGGACAATAACATTAGACTTTAGGGTATCTTGTTTTGGCACTCCTATCCTTTCACAAAATGGAATCTAGATCTTGATTTGTGACACTATCTTAGTCTTGCATAACCAATATCAGACCCTATAATAGTCATTTCAAATCATTTTAAGCTGTCTTATTTTCTCCATATTTATTGCTATTTATAGAAATGTTAAAAATACAAATAAATTATAAAAATTAGTGGTTAAATTATTGCAATATTATTTACTGATTTACTATTCTAGACCCTTAACAAAATTAGGAATAAGACTCTAATATTCTCAAAACTATTAAATCATTTGGTGAACATGACTTAATTTATTTGTACATAAAAACCCTAGAAACCCTAAGGTAGATTCCTTGCTGATTTTTACAATTTATATATATTTTTTACCTACATATTTAAATCAAAAATTCACATTAAGTTTTAAAATTCCATAGTAATTTTAAAAATCATTTATTCCAAACCCTAGTTGAATTTACTATGTCTTTTTACACACAGAAACCCTAGAGACCCTAGGAAAAATTTCTTGCTAATTTTAGAAAAAACATACAATTTTTTTTTGCATATTTAAATCAAAAATTCACATTTAATTTTTTAAATTTACTTTAGTAATTTTTAAAATAATTTATTTCAAAAACTAGTTTCCTATACTAGATCTTGGTATTTTCTATTTTTTATTGAATATTTAAATCAAAATTTTACATTTAAATTTTTTAATTTACCTTAGTAATTTTAAAAATAATTTATTTCAAACCCTAGTTGCATATACTAGGTCTCTTTGTTTTGAGGTATCACCTTACATCCAATTTAGATTTGACATAAAATTACAAATGGATTTTACTCATTTCAATACATTTATTGTAAATAATAAGGAATTCATACTTAGTCCTATCATGTATATGAATGATTAATTTTACCATATGTTAATACAAAGTTTTCTTCTTTTCCTTTCATGCTTAATTTCCATAATATGGGATGATATTAAGAAAGTTATTGTTAAATATAGTAAGATCCCTCTCCTTCAAAGTAATGTTTACTTGTCTTTAATACAAGGTTTCATTACTTACTTTTTATCTCTCATATGGAAAAATTTAAGTTTATCTTTCTACACATATTATAAATATGATATCACAAGTCAAAAAAAATTATGCATTGGTGCAAAATTATATGATCTCTATCCTTTGTTTTCTATCTCTTACATGGAATTTTTTTCAATTTTATCTTGTTAAACATATTATAAATATCATATCACAAGTCAAAAAAAATTATGCATTAGTGCACAATTCCATGCTCTCTATCCCTTGCTCTCTATTTTGCATGTGGAATGCTCTTTATAAACATATTTATATACAACTTATAATTCTAATTTCATTCATTTCATCCCACATACATGATTTATGCCTAGATACATATAACTCATTGTATACTTTTAAGTATTTACATATCACTACTAGACATAAGATAACAACCACCTATCAAGTTTCAATGTCATATCTTATGCACAGGAAAAAAAATTATTCTCCTCCTCTCCCCCAAGAGGGTGATAGCTACTTTCCCTCTAACTAGGTATATGATATCACCCATCCAAAAGGTGATGAAACTTATACTATTTTTCCTAATTCATAAATTCAACCTATAGCTTCTTCACAACCTCTTCAACATATGTTCCTACATGTTCAATTAGAATAAACTAGGGTTTGCACTTGTTAGACTTCAAGGGATCAAATCACCAATATGAGCAAGTTAATTTAAAAATTACAAATGTATAATCAACTATTACATGACAAGATCCAAACATTATAAAATCAAATTATAATACAAAAGCCTCAAAGGCATCCTAGTGTTAATAATGTATATGAACCTTCACCGAGTCAATTGGTTGCAAGCAATGTTACATATCAAAACAAGAAATCACAACAAAATAACTCCATAACTCGTAATTCAATAATCATTCAAAGATAAAATAAGAGTTCAAGTGAGGTACAAAGGGAAATTATTAAATATAATTTGATCAAATTGCCTCCTCTACATCCAGTGAGAAGATCCATATATTATTGTGCATATCATAAAATGCATGGGCATCACACAGAGTCATGTTTGGCATTGAATAAAATTATACAACAAATAACTACTAATGAGGATCCTATACAAGGTAAATCAGTCAAGTAATTGATAGTGGCATAGGAACACATTCACAAAATTTCAAATTTATAAATAGTACAAAAGTGGTTACCAAATCATAGTTTAGAAAAATAAAAGGATCAAAAAGAAAAATTAGAGCAAGAAAGAGTACCACAAGGACATGTAAAGCAACAAAAAGATGTAAATCCACCTCTCTAAAATGAGGCTTAAATTTTGAATCAGTATGGGTTTGTTCAAAAATATCTACAATAGTTTGATTATCAAGGTCAAGGGTTGGGAAATCATGCTCAAATAATCACTACTCCTATTCTAGCGGTTGATAATGTTTATCACCAAGGTTTGGGATTTATTGAACATCCTAAGGAAAATCATTCAAAGACATAATTTTTTAAAGGAAAAGATATAGATACAACAAAAGTAAAAAATAGCATTCTATTGGTTCAAACTCAAGATGATAATGATGAGTGGAACAATATAGGTTATTATGACCTCCAAGATACGAACAATAGATTTGAATATTCAAAATCATATTCACAACCATTCCCTTATGCTTCAAAATCACACAAAATTCCTTTGTTTGATATAAGACACCATGATAGAGAGTCTTTCATGAGACTCATTAGTTAATATCATTTATTGTCAATCTTTCTTGTACATAATCTCTCAAAATTACTTGTATATAGCTTATTTTCAATTTCTTGTACATAGTATCTTTATGATTGATTGTACATAGCTTCTTTTCAACTTATTATACATAGTCTCATTATGATTTATTGTACATAGATTATTACATAAAATACAAAAACATTCAAATATTCTAAAATAAAAAAACATTCAAATATTCTAAAATTCAAAAACTTTTCAATTGTATGCATCATCCATGCTAGACTTACATTTTATTGTTCTATGCTATTGTTTATCAAATTATCTACATTACCATGCTTCATTTGATCTTCTTTGAGTGTGTACAGTGACTTCTAGATCCTTGATTGCTTTACTCTACTCATTGGGGTGACATCCTACTTCATACATTTGAGACACATACCAATATATCTACCCACGAGGGGCATCTTATACATGATTACACCATTCAATTTATGTCATTGCTACACCACACACTTTGGGTATCATGTTGATTTACATTACTTACTAGATTACATAGATTATTCTATCGATACTCACTAGTATATAGCACTTATGTATTTTTTAGCATATACCTAGTCTTGTGATATATGTGTTTCATACTTTCACTTTTTGATTTGATTAGTTAGATGTGATTGTATTTATAGTATTTACATGTTTTCCTTTCTTATTTTGAAGAGATATATATTATTGCATTTCTTAGCTCATATTCTATGTCTTGGGTATGTTGTAGGACATTTGCCAATGTCCTTTATTTGTACTCTTCTATATGCCTGTAGCCCTTGTGCCAATCTTGCTTATTTCAATTATATGTGTATGTGGAATTTAAACATGTCTTGTATTATTTATTCCTATTTTGAGTGACATGTGACCATGTCCCTTGTTTTCTTGACCCCTTGGCCACTCTTGGATGCTTCTTTCTTCTTACCTTGTGTGCTTGTTACTTGATTGCTTATCAATTGTTTACAATGCCATGATCCACATCATGCATTATATTTATTTCTTAGATACCATAATGGACAACATTCTCCATCCCTCCTTGACAAATAACAACTAAAAATTAACTAGACTTCCAATTCTAGTTCATTATATTGTACATGTTATTACATTGTTACATCTATCTAGGCATTCCCTTATTGATATAATAATCTTCATTACAAACCATTTTATATCTTGAGATATCTTGTCAATTATCATTGATATATCATTTATTTTCATAGCATAACACACTTGTAGGTCTCTTTCTTCTGAGATCAATCATTTTATGGTCTTCTTTCCTACCCTCAACAGAGGGATAAATAAATAGGGGTTTCTGTCATAAATATTAAAGCCTCTAACCAGTCAAAATTTTGCTTTAAAAACACCCATAATAGTATTTAGACTTCATACTAGGTAGAATAGATCAAACAAATAATGATAATTACATAACAATAGTTAGATTCAATATAGGACAAGAGAACCAAGTTTGCACTCATCACTGAATAATAGGGTCCTATTTTGGTGTTCCTATCTAAATAACAAAAAAACTAGATTTCTTAGAAATAAATAGAAAGGTAAGACTATTTATAGTTTTTTTAGCAATATTTTAGTTTAGAATCAGTAGTTTTAGTAACTTTTTTCTCAAAGAATCTAGATATATGGGCACTATGTGTGGTATGATGGCTCTCACTTCCATTTTTAGATACAACAGTTGGTATAATTTCTAGATAAAAATCCATGTTATAGACACTAGTGATTAGGGGCAATGTGCCTAACACATTTGACTTCTTTTATTTTCAAGTTTAGTACATTACCCAGGTATTCTTATTTGTTGCATGCCTTATTCCATCTACAAGTGGTTTGCATCATTCTCGAGTGGCTTCCACATAATCTTATTTCTTAGTTTTGGAATAGCTTTCATACAAGCCTAATCTCTACCTTTTCTAAGCGGCCAAGAGTGGTCGAGTTTCCACAACACATTCATCTATCCATGTCATATTGTTAGATTATAGAATATTCATGGTATTTAGGAGCCATATTATACAACACACATTCATACTAGTATCAGTTCATAGCTTCACTTTACAGGGCAATGATGGATCCAAAGGACTAGCTAACCTTTGTATTCTTGAGCCACCTACTCAGAAGGAGTAGACACATAGTCTAAATGTCAATTAAAACACACATGATCACATAGCTTCACTTAGTGAGTGATGATGGAGATAAAGGGATGGCCTTTGCATTCATGAGCCACTCTCAAGGAATTAAGCACTTAGATTCATTCATGATATTAATTTTGGTACAACATCATTTAACACATACCCAACATCACTCAGCATCACAATAGGTTTTGTATTGGTCCACATACCTGATGAGGTATCTTAATTCCTTTCTCTTCCTCTCTCTCTTACCTAGATTTTGTACATTCTTATTTTAGATATAGCATATCTAGTAAGAACTAATCTACTCTTTGTTTTTATTTTTATAGATTTACACTTCAAAATGTGCTCTCTCTATGCACACCCAACATTACATAACTTCATAAGATTCAATCTTATAAGTAAGTTTTGGTAAGATTTCTACTTTTCCTTTATCCTAATATTTTGATTTACTTCATCACTAGAATAAAGGGGGATAAATACAGTCATATAAAATTTAAAAATTGGTATCTTGAGTGTGGATTATGACACCCAATCCATAGGTCTTTCTTACATATACTCATGACCCTTCTAGACACCTTTTTGCTTATTCCTAATCATCCCAGGATTTCTAAATGGTCATTTCACCTTAGTGAGGCAAAATTTCCTAGGCTAATCTTATCCCCTAAGTATTTCACCTATAGGATAAGAGCACCCAACTTGGACCATAACATTGGACCCTCGGGTGTATTATTTCAGTGCTCTTGTCCAATTACATTTTGAGCTCCAATAGTTATTTCCTTCTGGTTCCTATCCTTCACCTTATCAACCTAGTGTGAATACATTCCAACCATGACCAATATATCTCTATAAAAACCCATTAAATTTTAATTTATAAAGAGGTTGGAAAATATTACAAAGCAAGAAAGAATACAAGCAAAACCACTAAGGCAAATTTTCCTATTCTCTGTATATAACCATCTAATACATATACAAGTATCCAAATCCTCACACTAGTCTCTAGCCACCTCAAGCACACCCAATTTATCATTTTGGCATCTATATTACACTATTGACAAAGCACATTAGTCGGGATAACTATATATGGTTTGATCCCTCTTCAGAGTATTAGTATGTAAGCAATGTGCCCACATAAGGGGTGTGGATACATGTTCAGTGCATCTTACACACACTAAACCCCCCTTATTTCTCAAGTTTTATCAAAGAAGAATGAAGTCTAGGGATTGAATATTAAATTATCTCTACAAGGAGTTCCATAGACTTTCAATAATTGAGATTTCATAGGCAGGTTCACATAGGGACAATTAACAAAACCTAGAAAACATAGATCTCTATGAGTAGTTTAGAAAACAACAAAAAATAAGACAATAGTGCTAGACTCTAGGGTGTCCTATTTTGGTTCTCTCGTCCTTTCACAAAACAAAATCCAAATCCTAATTTGTGACACTATCCCAATATTTCATAGCCAATATCAGACCCTATAATAGTCATTTTAATTCATTTTAAGCTAATTCTTATTTTCTCCATATTCATTGATATTTATAGAAAGGTTAAAAATACAAATAAACTATAAAAATTAGTGGATAAATTATTTCAATATTATTTATTTATTTACTATTCCAAATCCTTCACTAAATTAGGATTAAGACTCAAATATTCCCAAAATTGTTAAATCACCTATCTAAAATCATGCATACTTTATCATTGTATAATATTACTTTGCATACCTTTGGGGACCCCTATTTTTATATTAATTGAAAATCAAGGAGTTTAGTGCCTTTAGATATTTTTTAAAAATCCATGTCTTGATGTAGCTAACCATACCTTTGATATTATAATTTATATCAACAACTTCTTCAACTATCACCATATAAATACCTCAAAGGAGTTCGATATATTAAAATGGATTGGATACCCTTTAGGGAATTTTTAATTGAAATAAGGTTATAATAAATTCATTTCTCATATTAACTCCCTAATATGTCAATTGAAAAAATTATGGATCCCTCGAGGGATTTATAAATCTAACATAAATTTATGATTTATCATGAAGAAGAATTCTCTTTTCTATGATAAAATTCAAAGAACTGGTTTTCAAGTGCCCTTTTGGTGTAACTAAAACCCTAAACCATGTATTCATTCATTAAAATTATGTCTAGATAATTGTGTCTTCATTATTTAGTAAAATTAACTAATTTTGGGTGATAATAGGATCTATTCAATAACTTCATATTAACTAGACAAAATAGGGAGGCGATAACGCTAGAAATATTTAGGAAATGGTTCCATATCTTATCATCTTGGGTTTATGGAAAGAAATAAACAATATATTATTGAAGAATATGTCCCTCTAAGAATAATTTATTACTCCTAGAACTAAGGTCCTCTTTTTAGGTGTTTTTAAGGCTAAATTTTGACCTCCTAAAAATAAAATCACTAGCAATGAATGCAATATTCTATTAAAATTTAATTCATCTAAAAAAAATCCAACCTCTCTGTTAAAAATAGCAAAGGTTAGTGGCTTATTGGAAGCCTTCGAGTGACAATAATATCAATCAAAAAAATTATGTGCCATCCATATGTAGCCTAGGTAATCTTGGACATGAATTTATCTTCAAAGATAATAGAGGACAAATGTTATTCTATTATGATTTTAACATTCCATAGTCTTCAAAAAAATTGACTAAAGTAGTAGCCCTTCTCAAAATATTTAAAATATCTATTTAATCTAATTTTAGGAGATTAATTATGGTATATGATTGTCTCTTCATAATAAATGCTATTAAATCAATAGTAACTGATCATTAGAAGCTCAACTCAATCATTTAAGATATTCTCCAAGTCATTCTTTCTAAAGGATATTTTTATCACCCATAACTATCATGATACTGACTCTCTAGAAAATATATTAGATATATTTGAAACTCTTCACCTTATTCCTAATAAATATTAACACTCTAAAGGTCACCCTCCTTGGGAAGCATACACAAATTTAATTATAAAATGCTTGATCCACTTACAACTTCCTAATAGTGTAGGATTTTCCCACTTGCAACTTTACCTACATGGTTGTTAGTCAGTTTTTTTAGGGTCATTAAGGTCATTAGGGTAAATACACTTAATGTGTTTTCTAATATTGAGTTGAGTTTTTACCTTTTTGGTGACCTAATATCTCACTATATAATGTACATCCTCTATACTTTTTAGGTAATGAACTAATATGAAACTCACTTTTCCTTTGGATTGATCTTTCCTAATCCTAGGGCTATGTGCATCTCTTGGACATTTATATATATTGGAGTGATATGAAATGGTATAATATCTCTAATATGAGGACCATTTTGACATTCTTAAATCCTTAGTGAGATCTTTCTTGCTAGCATACTTGTTGGTTTTCTTGATTTTTGATGGTTTAGAGGTTTGGTGAGATTTCCTAAAAATTCATGAAACCTATACAATTGAATCTTGAAATCATAAAATGGATAGAATAACCAGATTCATAAGGCATCAAAACCTTAAAATTGATTGTAAAAACAATCTAGATTTATGACAACAATTTTCAACTATTTTTGGAAGGTTTTATGGCTTTTTGGTGGTTTCACGCATATTCATACATTGGGGTTCTCATATAAAGAAAATATTTATGGTTTATTATGGGTTTTTAGTTAACAAAATGTATCTTTTATAGGTTTTTTAGGAACCATATCAAATCTATAATTTATTGGGTTTCCAAGTTTAGTAGAGTTTTCAACCCTTGTAAGCAGTTTTAGCAATTTTTGGTCTTGGTCAGACTTTTCATGATGGAAAAATAGGCCTAAGTGGACATTATATCCTTGAAAAAATTTCACCCCTTTATCTTTAATATTTTTATAACTTGATGCTCCTTCTTATAATATCAACAAACCCTGACACCCTTGCATGTAGCATTGTTAGAAATTTATAATTCTATCTACAACCTCGATGAAACCTAAGACTCATAATTTACACTTGTTGAAACCCAAAAGTACTATGTTCACACAATTTATATGTTTAAACCCCTACAAGCATGTTTTATTATCAAAAAACCCCTACATACACCTATATCAGAACCTAAGACCCCTACGCATGCACACTACAAACTCTGCTTACCCTCTTTACATAGTGTGATGTCTAAGAAGTCATCAAATGGTATGTTCACATGGAGGGGATTAAATGTTAAATATGAATAGTAGTTGATTAACCTCATCACCCAACCAATTCTCCATTCAAACTAATTTTTTTCAAATTTATGTTGGCTGGAGATTTTATGTGATCTCAAATCTTAAAATGACTATAATTTTTTATTAGTAACTCCTTTTTGAGTGTCATCTTATTAAAAAGTGTTTGTTTTATTATTATATATAAATTGGTGGTCATATTGGGTCCACTTAATCTCCCTTAAAACCAACTAATATATTTTTATGGACACACTATTGGGTGATCCTGACATCCCTCAAGTTCTTGTTACTTATGTATTAATTTCTCAAGATGTATTATTGGTTGTGCTTGAATTATATACAAGTGTGATTTTATTTCAAAATTTAAGTTGGGGGGTTAAATTTAATGGTAATAATTGGGTATTGTGTGTTACTCAGGAATTTTGTTTTCTATATTTCTTATTTACTTTTTGCAAAAACATTTTTTCTGCACTATGGATTCAAGTTCATTAAGTCTTCTCTCACCATTTAATTATCATGAATGGAAATTGTTGTTCCCAAAATGAGCTTCGCTCATTTTTGCAAACGACCCCCTACGAAACTTGTCAGTTTCGTCTTGCCTTGTCCTTTTTTGCAAGGGCGGCGAAAATCACCGCCCCTGCACTTTTTCTGCAAGGGCGGCGAAAATCGCCGCCCATGCACTTTTTCTACAAGGGCAGTGATTTTCGCCGCCCATGCACTTTTTCTGCAAGGGCGGCAAAAATCGCCGCCCATGCACTTTTTCTGCAAGGGCGGCAAAAATCGCCGCCCCTGCACTTCATCATTTTTCGCGCAGGGCATTAATGGCCTTGCGCGGCGGGTGGTTGGGTTGGTTTTTCAACCTTTATAAACCGTTTTGGGCCTCATTTCTTCTCACTGCCTCCTCCTCTCACCATACCTCTTGCACCTGAGCGCTCCAAGTGACTTTGCGACGTGACAACTCGCGGATCCGACTTCGTGGCGCGCCCGTCTTCCAGGTAGGGTTTGTTTTTAAGTTTCGTTTTTATTTTTCGTTTGTTTTTGCTTTTTCTTCCCCGCGGCCTCGAAATGGCGGCATTTCCTTGCCGCCGTTCCGCCCCTACTTTCCTCAAGCAAGGACGGCATTTCTTTGCCGCTCTTCTCTCTTCTTGCAAGGGCGGCGATTTTTGCCGCCCCTGCTCTCTTCTTGCAAGGGCGGCGATTTTCGCAGCCCCTGCTCTCTTCTTGCAAGGGCGGCGATTTTCGCCGCCCCTGCTCTTTTTCTTCTTCTTTTTTTTAACTCTCGGATTTTTTTTTCAGGGTTGTCCTTTTCGAGCTTTTTCTTCCTCGTTTTCCGTCTCTTAGCCCATCCTGACCTATTTAAGTGACCTCCTATAGCCTTTGTCACTTAAATTACTCTCCCTGTCTCTCACTCTCCTTTTGACTATGGCTGCAGCTCCTTCAGCAAGCTCCTGCACGCCTGCCCCCGTTCAAACGAGATCATCCCCCATGACGGAAGCATCTCCTTCAAAGGCCAAGAAGATGAAATACAGATACCAGGGCATCTTCCTGCTCACAGCGATTACCTCGAATGTCGACGACATTCGAGACACTGAGATCGGCCACGTAGATATGGCCGAATTCCTGGTACGAACCAAAGCGACCAATCCCAGCACTGAGATAATGAGGATTGTCGAGAGTAACATCCACCTGGTGGCCACCTTCCCAGTAGCAGCTCATCATGCGGAATTCATCCTTCAATGCGTGCACTTCTATGACAAAGAGACCAGATCAGTCTCAGATGCCAGTGGCAGCATGATCATTCGGTTGGACCCCGAATTTATCGACAAAGTCTTTTTATGTCTGCCAGCCACCGAAGTGACCCAGATCGACTTTGAGAATGCGCAGAGGGAATATGACAAAGACCCCGAGAGGGCAAAGAGGGTCATAAACCATAAGTGGTTAAAAACCCCAAGGACCGGCCTATCCAGATGGCCGAAAAGCTTCCCCAGAAGCGACTTCATTGAAGAAGTTGGTGACTTAATCACCCTTCTCAGTAGAGTACGGGGCCTCCCGTCTTCTTCGCAATTCCATGAATGGATGTATCCGTTCATAAAGATCATTCTGCAAGGCAAATAGGTCATCTTCTGGGGAGAACAGATCAACAACGCTATTCACGAGCAGCTGACTAGGGTACAAACCTCCTTCAAATTTTACATGACCTCGTACCTGGTCTACATAGCTGCTGCCATGCGATCTTTCCCAGGCCTAACCACAGAGGGGGATAGGAAGACCACCCTGGTCTATTCATACTATCCGCAGCTGACACTTCAAGGCTCGACACGTCATTTCAGGCGAGTGAATGACGCATTCTTTGCCGTATTTCTATGTCTCTTCGATCCTCAATTGGAGCAGAAGAGGATGTCAGACGAGGCTTGGACAGTAGTGAACAGTTTTGGCTGCATGTTCCTCCAGTTCCCTACATTTTCTTATCTACGGGTGGGTTTCTTTCAAGGATACCCTTATATGCTCCCCAGATTCCCTTCAGACAGGTTGGTTCTAATGGAGCTTTGCCGACAACTGGCCGTCGTACACTCAAAACAGATGGAGCTTAAGAGACCTGGTTTCAAGTTTCCTATCCAGATTGGCAGATTTTCCATTGCTACATCAACTAAAGCCAAGGTTATGGAAATAGAGATGCAGATGGTTACCATCAAACCTTTCAAAAGACGAGAAAAATTTGATTACAGAGGAGTTAGGGAGACGATTCGAAGGAAGACTCAGTTTCACGAGCCTATGATTGAGGACATCTGGGTAGATATAAGGACAGCCGAAGAGATAAGAAAGATGGACTATTGCCGCCTCACGCTAGATCAAATAGAGTACCTTGGGCTTGCAGAGATCCCTTCAGGATTGATTGACGATGGAAATATAGTGAACAGCAGATATCTGACAGAGGTCGCTGGTTCTCCTCTTCCTCCAATCAACTGGTCTCAAAAAGAGCTGACTTAACTAAGGAAGAGATTCGAACCAGTATTAGCTAACACCAATAGTTGGTTGGCAGCAAATGGAATCACCCTTAAAGAATTCATTACAGGGTCGGAGGCCGAATATCAAGCAGAGATGAAGAGAAAGGCAGAAAGCCGAACCAAAAACAAAGACGACGTCCCTTCATCTTCTAGACCTCACAAGCCTAGGATCGTCTTTGTATCCAAGAAACCTAGGTCAGAACAAAAACCTGAAGCAACAGTCGAAGGAACCACAGAACGAAGTCTCGGGATACAGGCAGCTCAACCGATAGGGTCAACAGAACAACTTTCAGAATGACTAGGTGTTGGGTCTCCAACCTCGACGGAGCATGTGCGGCCGATCCAGGGTTCCTCCCCTCCTCATCAATCTCCTTCGGTGCCCACTTCCCCTATCTCTCCCATTAGCGTTCCATCTTCCGGTGCTGCTTCTCCTTCCAAGGTGGTTTTTGGTGATCCACAAGATCCTTCAGCAGGTTCCCCTCGCTCTTCTGCATCCATTCCAAGTTTATCATCTCCATCTTTCAACCTGCCATCAAGCTCGGTGCCTAATCCTGAATCAACAGTTGACACAGTCTCACCGGTCACTCCAACTACCACTACTGTCACCACTAGTAGCATGGAGGCTGCTACCGTGACACCAGCAAAAGCAACTATTGTTACAACAGGAACTTCTCTCCCGCCGTGGATGTCTGCTTTCACACCAAAGAGAAAGAAAAGGGCCATCTCCCCAGAAGAATTTGATTTCGGCAAGATTGTGTCGGCCAGAACAAAGGCTCCCAAGAAACCAAAGATCCTTTCCAAGTTGGTCGAAGAAAAGGGGCAGAAATTTTTGGAAATTGCCAAACCCCCACAGGACGCAACCCTTGAAGGTTTTAAAATGAGCAGTTATTCCTTTTCTCGTGTTGAACTAGGCAAGGTTACACACGAAGGTGCGAAGAGTGATCTTCAGTCAGCAATGGACATTATGGTCCAAAAATTTGACAAAGAAAAAGAGATGAAAGATTTTTATAAAGCCAAGGCTGAGCAGTTAACGGCAGTAATCAGGAGATTCACCATCCCACCTGAGGCAGCAACTCCAGAGGCCTTTTCAGTGGATGATTCAGTTATTCAGAAAGCTGAAAAGACTTATTTAAGGGGAAAAGTAATGGAGGAATATATTGACCGAATACACAATCAAGGAATCTCTCTGCTGTCTGAGGTTGCAGAAAGAACAGGGAAAATGAAGAGATTGAAGGCTCAAGTAGACAGTTTTGTTTCTCTCACCTCTCAAGAGATTAATGGCTTGGAGAAAGATCTCGGGAGATGGAAGGAAATGGAAGATCTAAAAAAGAGTACCCTGATATCTATCGGAGTTATCCCCAACAAGGATTCATATGTTGAGGTCAAAGAGACGATGATTTTTAGGATCCAGGTACTCAAAGATCTAATTGATGATCTCAAAGCTTTTAAAGAAGCTAGTGATAAAAGTGACCTGAGCTTGTTGAACAAATTAGAAGAGCTACCCTGCGACTTGACCTCTAAGGATCATCAGTTCCTTCCAGCAGATGAAATGATTCAGAATTTTGAAGGGATGATCCATAAGGATTTCAAAGGAGCATCTTTTTCAATAACTTCGGTTGATAGCATTCTGGATGCTCAGTTGACTCTGGAAAATTTAAGATCCAGGTTAACTGGCCACTATAAAGCCATCACAGCATTAAAAGACGCATTGATCAGAGCAAGGGTCGTCTCCAACCACGCAGTTGCACTGGATAGCATCGGGATCCAGGCATCAATCACCATGTACGATGCTCATCTGAAGAAGTCTAGTGGCAAGAACTGACACTTTCTCTCTTTCTTCTTCTATCCTTATGCATTTCTGTTTTCTACAGAATGCATGTAATTTTGTAAAATGTAATTACAAATAAAATATTTTGGAAAATATCTAAAAGTCAAAGATGACTCATCTTTGACCAAGATATTTTGTATATTTTATTATTTTGTTTTTGAGGATTTTCTCCCTATAAAAAGCGGAGACCTCATTTGTGTATAGATCTTGGAAAAATAGAGAGCAAACACTCTGCTAAAATTGAAGCAACTTTTGAGACTTTGTGCTCAGATTTGTAAATCAGATTTTGTCAAATGAATGAGAAGCAAGTGATTTCAGACTTTGTGTTGAAGCTATCTGTGTCATCTAGGAAATAGTTTCTTATGTACTCTTTTCTGATAACCTCTTATTTATCTAACTTAATAAGCAAAGTGAATGTGTTGATATTATCTAAGGGCACTTTTTGAGGGTAGAAGATAGACTTTGTGCTACTTTTACTTTTGAGATTCTTTTATCTTTTGTAGTTTCAGGTGAAGACTTTGTGCTTCACTTCATTCTACGGTTATACTTGTTCCGAATCTGTGGAGAAGCTACGGAAGACTTTGCGCTTGCATGAGCGTTCTTGTGACTTTGTTACTTCAGGTAATCTCTTGCTCTTCATTTGATACCATTCCTGAAAGAAGAGGAGTGTTGTTAGCTTTAGACCAGGGATTTTCCTCTTTCGTCCTACATACATTACTTCTGAAAGAAGAGAAGTAGATGCTATTTTACCCCCCCCATGTGTTATTTTATGCTTAATTATATATATATGCTTATAGCACACAAATACTAATAGAGAACCTCCCCTTGATGAGAGGAGAGATTCATCTCGTCTAGATCTGGTAAACCCATACTATTCATAGTGTAAATCTCCCTTATGCTGTGGCTGATATCCCCATTTTACCATCAGTTAGTTGATGACAAAATATTCACCCAACAGTTTTTTGGCGACTCCGCTGGGGACTCGGATGTGCAGTCTGAAACCTCAAGTTTTAGATTGAAGCAGTCCTTACCCTTCTCCATTACGTAATCTGGTGACTCCGTTTCATGTCTTACCCATTATCATTTTAGCTTTACCAGTTGCCTTCATTATATTATCTGGTTTGCAAAACCAGAGCTGCTAGGAAGAACGCACATCTTGGAGCCTCAAGCTTCAACTTGAAGTAGTTTCGGTCCCGTTTTTGTTTTAAAAAATTTGGCGACCCCATGCTATACCAGAAGTCAGAGATCTAAGGGTGTGGTTGACCCTGTGTTTGAATTAGCGCAACAAAGTAATTTCGATCTGTTTCCTCCACCTGCTTCTCTTCGAAGGTCTAAAAGCTTTCCTTCTAGCGTTGTCAAGTCACCAACACAAGGTAGAACCCTTTTTCCAGCTGTCAATCGCCGCTTACCTATAAACACTCCACCAAGGCTCGTTATCCCACCTTTTCACCCTCTTATCACTATGGCTCAAGGCCCGTGGGGTAATTCCTTTGGCACTCTTAATTTAACCCCACCTCTGCATGAACTACCTCGTAGCTCTAGAAAAAAATTTTCTAAGTTCTTTGGAGATAGAAAGGTTCATCCCGACGAGCATATCGCTGCTTTCTCCATAGCATGTGGCGTAATTGGTGTCGATTTTGAAGATGTAGCGGTGAGACTTTTTGTAGAGACTTTGCAAGGTGCGGCTGCGGATTGGTTCTATCACTTGCAGGTTGGGTCAGTGACTGACTGGAATACACTAAAGTCCATATTTGAAGCTCGATTTAAGCCTGCTGAAGATGCACACGCTTTGTTAGCTCAGCTAACACAGATGAAAAAAGAATCCCAGGAACCCATGAGGGATTTCATAGCCAAATTCAACAAGTTGAGGAACCGGATTCCGACTGTGGCTCAGCCCACGTCGGAAAATCTCAAGTGTTTTTTCATCAACTCGCAGCTTCCTGAAGTAAGCTTCCTGTTAAGGCGAGCTGGCCCTATGGACCTAGCATTGACTCAAAATTTGGCTACTGAGATTGAGGATGATCTTATCCTAGCAGGCAAAATCAGGAAAGATTCCGGTAAAAACAAATGCCCCTCACCTGCTGAAAGTTCCTCCACAGGCACTACTGATCCTATGGTGCAAAAGTTAACAAATGAACTGATTGCTTTAAAGAGACAAATCGCTCAAGGCCCGTCTGCCCCTACCTATCGAGATGCACCCAGGAGGACATTTCAGAATTAGCCATATCAAAATAATATTGCCCGAACCCAAGGACAATCGAATCGCCTACCTCCCCCTTCAGGGAGATTAGCCATTGAAGCAGCACCTACAAATTCAGCGGTTGGATACTTAGAAACTGAGCACGACCTTTCCTTTCAGCCGCAGCTGGATCAGTCGGGAAGTGCTAACCTCTTTGATGAATAGGATGAGGAATTAGCTGGTGACTCCAGTATCAGTTTCCTAGATTTCCAAGATGAAACCGGACAACAAGGGGAAGATTCAAAGGAAGCTTATGCTGTCTTTACTAGGTCTCAAAATCAACCGGCTTCACGCACTGACAAAGGGAAAGCAGTTGACGAGCTCCGGCCAGCAATTTCCATTGCCCAACGTGGGACTCCATTACCTCCGCAATCAAAAGATCAGGTGACTCATAAAAAAGTAACTGCTCCCGGTCACTTAATATCTTCCCCTCCTACTACTCAGGCCGGTGAAGAACCTGTCAAGGTCCTTAATGAGGGGATTGCTCCTTTTTCTATTGCAACCACCCTTCAATCATTTGATATTATTGATCATGCTAAAAAAACTAAAATTCAAATGATGGAGATTGAGTATTTGAGAGCTAACCCAGAACAGCTTGATAGGTTAGCAGAATATGTTAAAAATAAAGCTGTCCCCATAGGACAAAATCCTTCAAAGGTTGTTCCAGATCTCCCCAAAGACAAACCAGCCCAAAATAATCTGGTTGTGACACCCCCAGTCACTCCCGAAAAAATAGAAACTTTTTATGTCTCTCTGCTTATAAATGGTTTCAAACTGAGTAACTGCATTATAGACTCCGGGGCTTCAGATAACGTCATGCCTGCAAAAGTGGCGGACTCCCTCAGCCTGACTTTAACCAAAACTTTTGGGAGGTGTTTTTCCATGGAAAACAAGCAGGTTCCCCTCCTTGGCCAAATAAAAGATGCTCAATATGCTTTTGCGGCTTTTCCCGAAAAGCGAATCAAAATGACAGTTCTAGTGGCCGATGTCCCAGCATCTTACGGCATCTTGCTTGGACGGAATTTTTGTAAGGATGTTGGAGGGGAATTGAGCATGGACCTATCAGAGGCCAGGATTCCAGTTCAGGGTGTCATGAAGAAGTTGCTTCCTGAAAAAGAAGCCAGGTACGTAGTTACCCGTTCCACAGCACCCGAAGCGCAAATTTTATTCGAGTCATCAAGTATGGGCACTTATTTCTTATCCACTGACGAAATCCACGGTGCCCCGGAGGAAACTCCTATGGATAATGATTTAGGTTCGGTTTCGCCTAGCGCTAGAGGTGGAATGTCAAAACCAAATGAACACACAAATCAACCCTTTCCCTAGAATGGGGAAGTTTGTGGAGAAAAAACCATGTCTGATGAGTTATGGACCTTAGAGTTTGATGGCAGTTGCTCTTCTACTGGATCAGGAGCCGGAGTTGTGTTGGTATCCCCTCAGGGAGAGGTTATCCCTTTTGCTTATAAATTACAATTCAACAATACCAACAACACAGCTGAGTACGAATCCCTTTTGCTTGGACTACAGGCTGCCAAAGACAAAGGCATAAAGAAAATCCATGCCAAAGGGGACGCTGAGTTGATAGTGTATCAGATAAGGAACCTCTATCAGACCAAAAATGAGAGGTTGTGACATTATCGCAATCAAGTATGGGATCAGATTGAGTATTTCGACGCCTTCAATATCTCTGCCGTTTCGAGGGAATTCAATGATCGAGCAGACTCATTGGCTGTCTCTGCAACTCTCCTGATTCCCCATCCTGATTTCAAAGGAGATAAGTATACTATTGAGTTGGTTTTCTGACCAAGTGTACCAGACAATGTTGACCACTGGCAAATATTTAATGATGATGATCAAATCATCGCTTTCTTGGAGCAAAAAGACGCTTTCAAACAATTGTGTTTTGAAGGCTGCGAACCTCGGGAGTATGGACCAACCCCTGAAACTCAGACCCATACAGGTGAAGATTTGCTGCAGCTGAAGGGAAATTTAATTTCCAAAGGTTTAGTTTCCCTAGAGAAGCTGTTTGATGACCATGACCGGTTTGTCAAAAAACAACAAACGGATTCAAGTTCTTCAGATTTTGATCAAATCAACTTGGGGACCAAGTATGACCCTAAGATGGTAAACATTGGGAAATGCTGCACTTCCAAGGAAAGATCTGAGCTTGCTAGTTTACTCTGTCAATATAGGGATGTGTTGGCCTATTCTTATGACGACCTGAAATCTCTCAGGCCACATGACGTCCGTCACGATATCCCCCTGAAAGCCAATTCTGTGCCTTATAAACAGAAATCCAGGCAATATAATCCAAAAATCTCAGATACTATTTTAGCCGAGATACAAAAGATGCTGGATGCTCGGATAATTTTTCCAATCCATCACTCAACATGGGTCGCTAACATAGTACCCGTCAGAAAGAAAAATGGTGAGATCCGAATCTGTGTGGATTTCAGAAATTTGAATCAGCTGTCCTTAAAAGATAACTACCCCCTTCCCATTATGGATCAAGTCCTACAGATGGTAACAGGTTCGGAAATGTTATCAATGCTTGATGGTTTTTTAGGTTATAATCAAGTGGAGGTCGGAAAAGCAGATCAACATAAGACAGCATTCACCACACCCTGGGGTACTTTCGCTTATCGCAGGATGCCTTTCGGTCTAATAAATGCAGGGGCTACTTTTCAAAGAGCTATTGATCTCGCTTTCAAAGATATAATGGGAAAATTCATTGTAGTATACTTAGATGATCTAACGGTATTTTCAAAACAGCGTTCTGAGCATGTTCACCATTTGCAAAGAGTACTAGAGCGCTGCCGTCAAAATGGCATCTCATTAAACCCAAAGAAATCCGTTTTCAGAGTAACTGAAGGGAAGCTTCTAGGACACGTAGTGTCCCGAGAAGGTATTAGAATTGATTCAGAAAGAGTTAGATCCATTCAGGAACTGACTCTACCTACCAGCAAGACTGCAGTTCATTCTTTCTTTGGAAAGGTCAATTTCTTTAGGAGATTTGTTCCTGAATTCGCCGAGAAAACCCGTCACATTGTCAACATGATGAAGAGCAATGCCACATTTAGATGGACCGTCGAAGGCAAAGCAGCGTTCAAAGAAATTAAAGAAGCAATTGTAGGGGCACCAATCTTGGTCTATCCAGACTATACCAAAGGTTTCAAAATATATAGTTATGCCTCCGAGCATACACTATCAGCTATTTTGGTTCAGCCCAATTCAGAAAATGCAGAATCTCCTATTTTGTTCATGAGCTGCCCACTCAAAAATCACGAGTTGAAATATTCCCTTATGGAGAAACACGCATACGCCGTGGTCAAGGCTGTCAAGCATTTCAGGTTTTATATCCTGAATTCTCACACTGAGGTCCTCGTACCAGATACAACAATAAAATCTATTTTGACTCAGCAGGAGTTCGGCACAAAGAGGGGTAACTGGATTGCCAAAATTCAGGAATTTGATCTGGACATCAAACCAACCAAGCTCATACGGGGACGGGGCCTTTGCCAATTAATCGCCAACAACACTCCAGAGGAATTAGGAAATGAAGATCAAGATATTGAAAACGTGCCTACAGTTCTCTTTGTCGCTACTACTGATGAGTGGTTTTCTGACATTGCTTATTTCCTAACATATGGTGAATGCCCTCCACATCTTTCTTTTAAAGAAAAGTGGAATATTAAATTAAAAGCAGTTGGTTATGTTCTATGGGACCATGGTCTTTACAAAAGAAACCTGGATGGGGCATTTCTTCGTTGTGTCGATAAAGCTCAACAAGAAAGACTTTTAAAATCTTTCCACAATTTGGCCTGTGGAGGACATTTCTCTGCACCGATGACGGCACACAAGATTCTACGAGCAAGGTACTTTTGGCCTACGCTTTTTTAGGATGCCTATAAATGGGTACGAAAATGTGAGCTGTGTCAGCAATTTGTCGGAAAACCCAAGCTACCTGCTTTTCTCCTTAGGCCGGTTGTGATCGATGAACCGTTCCAGCAGTGGGGTATTGATTTCATCGGTGCAATTAACCCATCTTCAAGCGCCGGACATGATTATGTCCTCACCGCGACAGACTATTTTACTAAGTGGGTGGAGGCCAAACCAACTAAACATGCTACATCTGAAGTAGTATGCACCTTCCTCAAAGAAAATATCATCACCAGGTTTGGAGTTCCACTAAAGATTGTGACGGATAATGCGGCCTGCTTTTCATCACATGAAATCACTCAATTTTGTTTCCATTATGGGATTACTTTGTCTCACACTTCAGACTATTTCCCCCAGGGGAATGGACAAGCAGAATCAAGTAACAAGAACCTGGTCACCATCATCAGAAAGTTGGTGGACGACAATCAGAGAACATGGCACAAAGCTTTGTATGATGCTTTATGGGCCGACAGGATAACGCCTAAAAGAGCTATAGGTATGTCACCTTTCCAACTCTTATATGGACGAAATGCTGAAATCCCCATCACCCTTGAACTACCAGCACTCGGGTTAACCAGAACAATCAAAGATTCGACTTTTGAAGGCTCAGTGGACAAGCGTATCATGTATTTGATGGAGCTGAATGAACAATGAGTTACGATGGTAGATCAGATCAAAGAGCACCAGAACTGGGTAAAGGCGCTTTTCGATAAAAGAGCTAAGGTGCGTGAGTTCCAAGTAGGAGATCAAGTCTTGTTGTGGGACAAACGGCGTGAACTAAAAGGGATGCACGGCAAATTTGACTCTCTGTGGAGGGGTCCGTTCACCATTCGACAGCTCTGTGGCGAAGCTAGCTTTTTGCTAGAGTATAAAGATGGAACGCCGTTTACACTACCTCATAATGGGCAGCATCTAAAGCTTTTCAACCCTTGAAGCTTGGATGAGTCCATTTGTAAATATGTGCAGTTCTTTTTCTTTTTATCTTTTTTCTTTCGCTCGACTCCATAGCCCAGTGGCTTGGATGAAGGCACTTAGAGACTGGTTTCTGCTTCTGCTAATCCTTTCGATTGAGCAGAAGTTCTCCAACAGGAGCCAGCTGTTGTTCCCAAAATGAGCTTCGCTCATTTTTTCAAATGACCCCCTACGAAACTTGTCAGTTTCGTCTTGCCTTGTCCTTTTTTGCAAGGGCGGAAAAAATCGCCGCCCCTGCACTTTTTCTGCAAGGGTAGCAAAAATCGCCACCCATGCACTTTTTCTGCAAGGGCGGCGAAAATTGCCGCCCATGCACTTTTTCTGCAAGGGCGGCGAAAATCGCCACCCCTGCACTTCATCGTTTTTCGCACAGGGCATTAATGGCCCTGTGCGGCGGGTGGTTGGGTTGGTTTTTCAACCTTTATAAACCGTTTTGGGCCTCATTTCTTCTCACTACCTCCTCCTCTCACCATACCTCTTGCACCTGAGCGCTCCAAGTGACTTTGCGACGTGACAACTCACGGATCTGACTTCGTGGCGTGCGCGTCTTCCAGGTAGGGTTTGTTTTTAAGTTTCATTTTTATTTTTCGTTTGTTTTTGCTTTTTCTTCCCCGCGGCCTCGAAATGGCGGCATTTCCTTGCCGCCGTTCCGCCCCTACTTTCCTCAAGCAAGGACGGCATTTCTTTGCCGCTCTTCTCTCTTCT
This sequence comes from Torreya grandis, assembly GCA_037957365.1. NCBI lineage: Eukaryota > Viridiplantae > Streptophyta > Pinopsida > Cupressales > Taxaceae > Torreya > Torreya grandis. The sequence goes on along the minus strand of JARHVA010004555.1, from coordinate 1,404,933 downwards.
TGCAAGGGCGGCGATTTTCGCCGCCCCTGCTCTCTTCTTTCAAGGGCGGTGATTTTCGCCGCCCCTGCTCTCTTCTTGCAAGGGCGGTGATTTTCGCCGCCCCTGCTCTTTTTCTTCTTTTTTTTTAACTCCCGGATTTTTTTTTTGGGGTTGTCCTTTTCGAGCTTTTTCTTCCTTGTTTTCCATCTCTTAGCCCATCCTGACCTATTTAAGTGACCTCCTATAGCCTTTTTCACTTAAATTACTCTCCCCGTCTCTCACTCTCCTTTCGACTATGGCTGCAGCTCCTTCAGCAAGCTCCTGCACGCCTGCCTCCGTTCAAACGAGATCATCCCCCATGACGGAAGCATCTCCTTCAAAGGCCAAGAAGATGAAATACAGATACCAGGGCATCTTCCCACTCACAGTGATTACCTCGAATGTCGATGACATTCGAGACACTGAGATCGGCCACGTAGATATGGCCGAATTCCTGGTACGAACCAAAGCAACCAATCCCAGCACTGGGATAATGAGGATTGTCGAGAGTAACATCCACCTGGTGGCCGCCTTCCTAGTAGCAGCTCATCATGCAGAATTCATCCTTTAATGCGCACACTTCTATGACAAAGAGACCAGATCAGTCTCAGATGCCAGTGGCAGCATGATCATTCGGTTGGACCCCAAATTTATCGACAAAGTCTTTTTATGTCCGCCAGCCACCGAAGTGACCCAGATCGACTTCGAGAATGCGCAGAGGGAATATGACAAAGACCCCGAGAGGGCAAAGAGGGTCATAAACCATAAGTGGTTAAAAACCCCAAGGACCGGCCTATCTAGATGGCCAAAAAGCTTCCCCAGAAGCGACTTCATTGAAGAAGTTGGTGACTTAATCACCCTTCTCAGTAGAGTACGAGGCCTCCCGTCTTCTTCACAATTCCATGAATGGATGTATCCGTTCATAAAGATCATTCTGCAAGGCAAACAGGTCATCTTCTTGGGAGAACAGATCAACAACGCTATTCATGAGCAGCTGACTAGGGTACAAACCTCCTTCAAATTCTACATGACCTCGTACCTGGTCTACATAGCTGCTGCCATGCGATCTTTCCCAGGCCTAACCACAGAGGGGGATAGGAAGACCACCCCGGTCTATTCATACTATCCACAGCTGACACTTCAAGGCTCGACACGTCATTTCAGGCGAGTGAATGACGCATTCTTTGCCATATTTCTATGTCTCTTCGATCCTCAACTGGAGCAGAAGAGGATGTCAGACGAGGCTTGGACAGTAGTGAACAGTTTTGGCTGCATGTTCCTCCAGTTCCCTACATTTTCTTATCTACGGGTGGGTTTCTTTCAAGGATACCCTTATATGCTCCCCAGATTCCCTTCAGACAGGTTGGTTCTAATGGAGCTTTGTCGACAACTGGCCGTCGTACACTCAAAATAGATGGAGCTTAAGAGACCTGGTTTCAAGTTTCCTATCCAGATTGGCAGATTTTCCATTGCTACATCAACTAAAGCCAAGGTTATGGAAACAGAGATGCAGATGGTTACCATCAAACCTTTCAAAAGATGGGAAAAATTTGATTACAGAGGAGTTAGGGAGATGATTCGAAGGAAGACTCAGTTTCACGAGCCTATGATTGAGGACATCTGGGTAGATATAAGGACAGCCGAAGAGATAAGAAAGATGGACTATTGCCACCTCACGCTAGATCAAATAGAGTACCTCGAGCTTGCAGAGATCCCTTCAGGATTGATTGACGATGGAAATATAGTGAACAGCAGATATCTGACAGAGGTCGCTGGTTCTCCTCTTCCTCCGATCAACTGGTCTCAAAAAGAGCTGACTTCTCTAAGGAAGAGATTCGAACCAGTATTGGCTAACACCAATAGTTGGTTGGCAGCAAATGGAATCACCCTTAAAGAATTCATTACAAGGTCAGAGGCCGAATATCAAGCAGAGATGAAGAGAAAGGCAGAAAGCCGAACCAAAAACAAAGACGACGTCCCTTCATCTTCTAGACCTCACAAGCCTAGGATCGTCTTTGTATCCAAGAAACCTAGGTCAGAACAAAAACCTGAAGCAATAGTCGAAAGAACCACAGAACGAAGTCTCAGGATACAGGCAGCTCAACCGATAGGGTCAATAGAACAACTTTCAGAACGACCAGGTGTTGGGTCTCCAACCTCGACGGAGCATGTGCGTCCGATCTAGGGTTCCTCCCCTCCTCATCAATCTCCTTCAGTGCCCACTTCCCCTATCTCTCCCATTAGCGTTCCATCTTCCGGTGCTGCTTCTCCTTCTAAGGTGGTTTTTGGTGATCCACAAGATCCTTCAGCAGGTTCCCCTCGCTCTTCTGCATCCATTCCAAGTTTATCATCTCCATCTTTCAACCTGCCATCAAGCCCGATGCCTAATCCTGAATCAACAGTTGACACAGTCTCACCGGTCACTCCAACTACCACTACTGTCACCACTAGTAGCGTGGAGGCTGCTACCGTGACACCAGCAGAAGCAACTATTGTTACAATAGGAACTTCTCTCCTGCCGTGGATGTCTGCTTTCACACCAAAGAGAAAGAAAAGGGCCATCTCCCCAGAAGAATTTGATTTCGGCAAGATTGTGCCGGCCAGAACAAAGGCTCCCAAGAAACCAAGGATCCTTTCCAAGTTGGTCGAAGAAAAGGGGCATAAATTTCTGGAAATTGCCAAACCCCCACAGGACGCAACCCTTGAAGGTTTTGAAATGAGCAGTTATTCCTTTTCTCGTGTTGAACTAGGCAAGGTTACACACGAAGGTGCGAAGAGTGATCTTCAGTCAGCAATGGACATTATGGTCCAAAAATTTAACAAAGAAAAAGAGATGAAAGATTTTTATAAAGCCAAGGCTGAGCAGTTAACGGCAGTAATCAGGAGATTCACCATCCCACCTGAGGCAGCAACTCCAGAGGCCTTTTCAGTGGATGATTCAGTTATTCAGAAAGCTGAAAAGACTTATTTAAGGGGAAAAGTAATGGAGGAATATATTGACCGAATACACAATCAAGGAATCTCTCTGCTATCTGAGGTTGCAGAAAGAACAGGGAAAATGAAGAGATTGAAGGCTCAAGTAGACAGTTTTGTTTCTCTCACCTCTCAAGAGATTAATGGCTTGGAGAAAGATCTCGGGAGATGGAAGGAAATGGAAGGTCTAAAAAAGAGTACCCTGATATCTATCGGAGTTATCCCCAACAAGGATTCATATGTTGAGGTCAAAGAGACGATGATTTTTAGGATCCAGGTACTCAAAGATCTAATTGATGATCTCAAAGCTTTTAAAGAAGCTAGTGATAAAAGTGACCTGAGCTTGTTGAACAAATTAGAAGAGCTACCCTACGACTTGACCTCTAAGGATCATCAGTTCCTTCCAGCAGATGAAATGATTCAGAATTTTGAAGGGATGATCCATAAGGATTTCAAAGGAGCGTCTTTTTCAATAACTTCGGTTGATAGCATTCTGGATGCTCAGTTGACTCTGGAAAATTTAAGATCCAGGTTAACTGGCCACTATAAAGCCATCACAGCATTAAAAGACACATTGATCAGAGCAAGGGTCGTCTCCAACCACGCAGTTGCACCGGATAGCATCGGGATCTAGGCATCAATCACCATGTACGATGCTCATCTGAAGAAGTCTAGTGGCAAGAACTGACACTTTCTCTCTTTCTTCTTCTATCCTTATGCATTTCTGTTTTCTACAGAATGCATGTAATTTTGTAAAATGTAATTATGAATAAAATATTTTGGAAAATATCTAAAAGTCAAAGATGAGTCATCTTTGACCAAGATATTTTGTATATTTTATTATTTTGTTTTTGAGGATTTTCTCCCTATAAAAAGCGGAGACCTCATTTGTGTATAGATCTTGGAAAAATAGAGAGCAAACACTCTGCTAAAATTGAAGCAACTTTTGAGACTTTGTGCTCAGATTTGTAAATCAGATTTTGTCAAATGAATGAGAAGCAAGTGATTTCAGACTTTGTGTTGAAGCTATCTGTGTCATCTAGGAAATAGTTTCTTATGTACTCTTTCCTGATAACCTCTTATTTATCTGACTTAATAAGCAAAGTGAATGTGTTGATATTATCTAAGGGCACTTTTTGAGGGTAGAAGATAGACTTTGTGCTACTTTTACTTTTGAGATTCTTTTATCTTTTGTAGTTTCAGGTGAAGACTTTGTGCTTCACTTCATTCTACGGTTATACTTGTTCCGAATCTGTGGAGAAGCTACGGAAGACTTTGCGCTTGCGTGAGCGTTCTTGTGACTTTGTTACTTCAGGTAATCTCTTGCTCTTCGTTTGATACCATTCCTGAAAGAAGAGGAGTGTTGTTAGCTTTAGACCAGGGATTTTCCTCTTTCGTCCTACATACATTACTTCTGAAAGAAGAGAAGTAGATGCTGTTTTACCCTCCCCCATGTGTTATTTTATGCTTAATTATATATATATGCTTATAGCACACAAATACTAATAGGGAACCTCCCCTTGATGAGAGGAGAGATTCATCTCGTCTAGATCTGGTAAACCCATACTATTCATAGTGTAAATCTCCCTTATGCTGTGGCTGATATCCCCATTTTACCATCAGTTAGTTGATGACAAAATATTCACCCAACAGAAATCAAAAATGAAAATAATTTTGGAATCCAAGGTTTTTCATCAAATTAGAATGGGAAAAGGGACTAAACCTAGAATATAAGCAAAGACATCTAAATGGTTTAACCATTGTGATAAAATATGTGGATTACTATGTGTTTATGTGTCTCTTGATCTACTCTTTCACATAGAATCTACTACAACACCTAATGAATTATGAACCACACTAAAAAATGTCTTTGAGAATAAGAATGTGATGGGAAGCCACAAAATGGAGAATGAGCTCATCAATTTGAGCCCAAGTTACTTTGACACTATACATGATTTATTCACCAAGTTTAGATCTCTAAGGTTGTAGTTAAAATAATGTGTAATAGATAAGAAACATGATCAACTTATTCTATCTAAAATCTCCAAAAGGGTCCAAACTATTCTATATTTGTGTCCACTTTCCATGCCACAAAAAAGTTCTCTTGGAGATGCATTGAAGATGCCTTTTTAGATATATTTGTTGAGAACTTGCTTCAAGAGCAAGATAAGATAATACATGTGGTCATAGTGAAGTCCTCAAAATCTCATTCACTTTTTTATAAGAAAGTAACAAGATCCAAACAATAGAGATAAAAAACATAACAAAAAGGATCAAGATAAGAATGTAAATACTCCCACCTACAAATCAAATATTGAGACCTCCCATTCCAATGTTGACCATCAAAAATATAGGATCAAATGTTGGTTTTGATTGGGAAATCATGATTTTTTTTAATAATCAGACTAACCAACTAAATAAAATGTTTGAGAATCAAACATCAATGTCCCTAATTATTCCAATAAAAGTTCATCAACCCATGAATCCTCCAAGGCAAATGATAATAGTAAATATAATGAAAAAGAGAATGGTAAGAGGAAATTAAATAGAAAAGATATATTTTTACTTTTACCTTAGACTCGTACATGGGTCATTAACTCTAGTGTTTCACATCACATGGCCTATTCAAAAATAGAGTTCAGTTCCTTGGAACCATGTGACATGTATTTTATACAAATGCATTATGAAACTTATAAAAAGGCTCTCAAGAGAGAGTATATTAAAGTGAGTCATCAATAATTCAATAATGTTCTAAGTGTTCCTTTATTCTCAGGTAATCTCTTATCAGTTTACCAGATCACTCACCTTGGTCTAGGCAAATGATTTGAGTTCACTCAAGATGTAGTGTATGTTAGAGATCTATAAAATGATACTATATTGTAAGTGGTAATGGTTGAATATAAGATTTGAATATATAAATTCTCACACTTTTCTCTTGAATCTCCTTCATATTCTTCTTCTTCAGACTCACCTAAAATTGATGACATTTTTGAGCCTTAGTATAGCTCTAATATTGATGACTCTTATTCTAGCATAAATGACTAAAATACAAATGGGGACACACCTCTACCATCTCCTTATCACCTTCAAGATATTGAGGATTGTTTATTGATCAAATTACCTCTTGTATACTTTAGACAATGTAGGGAACATGTATAGTGATCTAAGACATGTCAAATACTAGGTAATCTATTCCATAGTTTCAAGGCATTTTGTAGTCATTCTCAGCCTTGGCTTCCATTGCACCATTATTAAATAGAGAATTTGGCCCTCCTACCTTGTATATGAATCAGACCTTGGTTGAATATCCATCAAGTACATGGTGGATACATTCATTATTCTATGGTAATCCACTCTTCATTGCATCTAATTCTAATCCATAGTCACTTCTGAGAACTCCATTGTAGGATATAATATGGTGATAGGAAATTGTAGACACTATTAAGGAATTTTTATCCATCTTATTTTATTTTTTATCTTTTATAGAGGGGTTTTTTCCAATTGGGTTTTCTCCTTTTATCCAACTCATAGAGTTTGATTTTGCTTTAACACCTCATTAAGATTCATTGTTAGGACGTAATTTTTCTACCCACCTAAACAATATTTCAAGAGGTGTTAGTGTAGGATTTTTTGTTCTTGAAATTTTACCTACATGGTTGATATTTAACTTGATTAGGGTTGTTAATGTCATTAGGGTAATACACTTAATGTGTTTTATAATAGTGATTTGAGTTGTTACCTTTTTGGTGAGCTAATTTCTCACTATATAATGTACCTCCTTTGTATTTTTTAGATAATGGACTAATATGAAACTCAATTTTGGTTTGAATTTATCTCACATAATCCTATGGTTTTGTTCATCTATTGGACATTTATATATGATATAGTTATCTGACACTTCCCATTTAAATCTCTACATATTATGGCTTCTCATTAGGTCATTTTCATATGGGAGTTTTGTGTTTGTTGGAATTTTGGCACAAGTTTTATGTTTGATAATGGTTATGGTTTTAATGGGTTTGAGGAGATTGAGAATACTTGGTTTTAGAGTTGGGTTATTTGATTTTTTTCTTCTATGAAGAATATATTTATTGGTATTTAACCCTAAAAATCTATATTGGTGTTATCTAAGGTTAATAAGGATAGATATAGTCTACAATACAAGGGTGATTAAATATCTCTATAATAGGCCAATTAAATGCTAAAATAAGATATAAAATATGTTGAATTCATTAAACTAAGATAGGCTAAAAATAGTAAGTACAACTATGCTAGATATGAAAATTACAAAGAAATAATGTACTAAGGTTGTTCTAATACTAACACAACTTTGGATCTAGAAAAGGTAGGAAGTGGAATAAAGGTGGTTTTAGAATAGTCACCAAACTCTAGATTAAGTGAATTTTGAGCTATAGACAGTAGTCTCATCATAGCATGATTGCATAGATGCTATGATTTAAATCTAATGTAGGTGTCATGTATGGAATACCTACTAGAAAAGGATGTGACTACTTTGATGCTTTGGGGGTTGTCTTAAAATTTATTCTAGTGTATTCAAATATGTGTCATGGACTATTTATCCTCATGAAATTCTAAAACCCTAGTTCTTCAACATCATAGTGACCTTTGGGAAAATGGGTTTGTGTGATCATGGTGTTGAGTTGATCCCAAATACCCCTTTTTCAATGAGTACTACCCACATAACCAAGAATCTAAAGAGGACATAAGACTAATGTAGTTCTCCCATACATGTTGGATTTTTTGTGAATCATGAAACATGTGGAATGTAAGTACAATAATTAACAACATTGTAACTTAGAAAATTGGACTCTTAGGTTAATCCTTCAGTACTTAAGAATTGTTTATGTGTTATCCCTATGACAAATAAAAAAATAGGATAAAATAGGTAATTTTTAATTTATCAAGTGCTTGATTGAATTCTTTGATAATTTTCCTTAGGTATTTTCTAGGTGTGGAAAACATGCTTCCAAATATTGAACAAGTGTGGAGAACATGCTTCCAAATCATGCCTCCTTTAAAATTAAAAATTGATATAAGTGCTAATGCAGAGGACATGTTTCCAAAACATGCCCCCACTAAATTTGGGTGCATTGAATAATAAATAAGTGTATATATCATGATTAAAAATAATTCCCCCATTGAGTTTTAAAATTATGACAAATAGTAAACAAATGTGGAGAAACATTATTCCAAAGCATGCCACCATTAAAATAAAAAATTGATATAAGTGCCAATGCATAGGACATGTTTCCAAAACATTTCCCCATTGAATTTAGGTGCATTGAATACTAAATAAGTGTGTAGAATATGACTTTAAATCATGTCACAACTAAGTCTAAAATAGTGAATGTGTGGATGACATGCCCCCACTGATATGCCCACCCTTTGAGGTGAGGTAATAATAGAAAATGGTAGGTACTTCACCTCAAAAATATAAGACAACTATATAATTTGTGAATAGAACCTTATAGTATATAGAATAAAATCTCTAAGTATATGTAGAATTGAAGAACATAGAACAATGTGATCACATAAAGGTCTAAGATTCATGTTAATGATCATGGAAACATATATATAGTACCAACACAAGATCAACAAGAAAATAAACACAAACATAATAGCACTCAAAAGTATGTCAATAGAAAATGGTCTAAAGAGACCACAAATAAGGGGCATTTTCAAATGCCACACAATCGAAGGGATATGACATTGTCATATGTCCATAGAACTAATAATGGCATATTCAAATGTCCATACAACAAGCAATGACATATTTAAATGTCAAATAAAACAAGTAAAAACATGAGGGTCACAAATAAAGGAGCATATTCAAATGCTTGAACAAGCAAACAATAAAAGGGCAGACACTCAAGGAACTGCATAAAGGAAAGCATATTAAACCAACATAAACTATATCATAGTAGCCCATGGATCAAATGTTTAACAAAAAAATGTCAAGTACATATCATATCAAGTACCCTATAAAATATATAATCATGGATAAAGGCATTTGTAATTATGTATAAGATAAAAAATGATAATGAAATATGATCATCAAACCATATAGTTCCTATGTATATCAAGACCAAAGAAGTAGATGCCACCAATGTCCACATGACATGAGTAGAGGGAAGATCTAATATCTAAAATAAGAATAGATCTATATCTGTGTATGCCTATATCACACTTAAGTAGAAGCATGAAACTCATGTGTATGTATAAGTAACTAGTATTATATACATTAACAAGAAAAGAACACATAGATGCCAAGGAGCCAATAAGACATGTTTATGATGAAAATATTTTTTAATTATTTTAATTTTTTTTTTTTTTAAATTTTTTGTAATATTTTTAAAATATGTAAAGAGGAAAGATCATCCTATGATCTCATCCAAAGGGTGGCCATATGTATCTCCCCACTTAGAACTTGGTATAATGAATTAGTGGTACTATCAAGAAGCATGTATAGGTGTAATTTTTATCATTATACTCTATATATGCATAATAAGAATCTAAGGTCATGAAGTTTTAATATAAGGAATAGGGGTTTTTGGAACCCATTTCTATGTGCTCTATGATTTCTTTGGAATAAAAATATTAGAAGCATGATTAGGTGTTCTTTATGTCTAAATATGGTGCATAGTATAAAATATTTCAATTTTATGAAACTCATAATATATAGTGTTAATGAATTAATCACCATATGTAATGAAATCTATATAGAATTAAGAAATCTTGATTGCAATGATCATGTGGTAATGGAAATATTGGTTTTTATTCTATTAATGATTTTGAAGTATCTATAGAAATATCATAGGAATTTATATGTATCTATTTAAGTACCCATATATACTATGTAGGTACATCCCCTCCATGTGTCCCTCTATTTAGGACATTTTAAACCAATGTTTCCTTTGTAGGATTATTGTGGGTGTGATCAGTCTTGGTAGAGAGTACACTAGGATAAGGGCTTCTACTAGTGGTCATCTTCTATGAAGGTAGATGAATGATGTGTTCCTTAAAAGGATAAGTTGGGATCCCTTGACACTCATATACAAGCATGTAGGAGAAGTATGTGAAATGGGTCTAGATATGCCTTTTTGATATATAATAATTCCCTAATTGAATAACTATCTAATATTTTTCTTGAGAGGAAAACACTCATTATCTTTGTGTTTGGTAATACCATGGTAAGTGCAAAAGTGTTATCCTTTTGCCTTTTAAAATTGGTGTGGTAGATAATGTGAATTATTAGTAAGTGTTATCATTCATTTATCCAATAGTGTACATAGTATATCATGTGATTTATTGTGGTACCAATCAAACTAAAGAGTCTATCACTTGGTAGAGGTATATGGGCTTGTTGGGGTATTTTATCCTTAGTTTCACTTGACCAAGTACTAGTCACATTCCTATAAGAAGGAGGAAACCAATGAGTTAGCACACTGACATATCATGAAAGTAGTGACATTATGCACTTATTTGAATCATGTAGCCAAGATTGGTTGCCATTGATTTGTCCACATGGTGGTGGATAAACTTAACTCTATTTATTATTAGGTGATGGGGGTAGATATATTTTCACTGTTACAAAACATCCTATAATAGTCAACCAAATTAATTGTTAAACACATTATACATTCTTGTAATCAATGCCATATAAATATATTAACACTAGAATTTGTAGATATTAGTAATTTCATTCATTTATTTGAAGAGGATTACAAAATTATTTCAATAACATTCCCTGCCTATTTACACATATATGAAAACTTAACTAACTACCAACACTTTATAAAAAAATATAAGGGGTATTTATATACAATCCAACCCCTTCTCGATTTACATCATTAATATAAATCAACATGACAAGACAATGATTGTTTTAGAAAATGAAGTCATAGGTAGCAGTTACTATTAAGTCATTTTTACTTGGGCCTAACAACACCCTATATACTCTCTCCATGTTATATAGTTGTGTTTTTGCTCCTCCTCTCTCATGAACCACTATTATGTTTGCACTTGATTAATCTATGATGCTTTCCAAACTAATTTATAACTATCTCCACTTTTTGTACCCTTATCCTAGTCTTGCACGTTTCTGAGTCTTACATCTTATGTTCATCATTCTACTTATCTATGCATTTTTCACCTCACTCTTCTATGCCAAGGTCTTCCATGCCTTTCTTTCATGCCTTTGTTCTACACCATTCTCTTTGATGCCAAGGTATTCCACACTATTATCATATCCTTTCTTTTCTATGATATGTCTCTAAAACATGTAGAATATATTAATAAAAAAAAAATCATCCAACATCACTCCATACTAAACTAAGAATCTATCCTAAGCTATGCTACAGTTTCCTTAGATAATAAAAACTTATGATCCTCTTGGTACACTTAGAAATTGAGATCCTCCCATTGTTTGAGGGATGTCTAAATATTTTAAGTAATGACTTCCACTTTTCCTCCTAGTCATTTCATCTCCTCAAGGTGATATATAAAATCATCTACTTGAGTTGTCAAAATCTCAAGTTTAGCAGTTGTAGTTTTATGGGCATTCTTGAGTGAACCAACCTCTAATAAACCCTACCTTTAAAGTGATGAAAAACTAGCATTAATCTCCTGATGATGGGAACTTACTTGTTTTTTATTTATTTTACAACGTAGAATACTTTCATGCATTGGGTCATATCCTTTATGTTTAGTGCATTATCAACCAATTATTGACACTATAGTTCTTCAATATATAGTCATGAATCCAAAATTTTAGTTGATCATACCAAGTTTACAAATAATCAATTATCAATGGTAATAGTGGTTCCCAATTTATTTAAAAAGGCTTAGTAGATGTTTATGAATTCTATAAAATTATCCATTGTTCATAACTTCTCTTATTGAATATTCACCTAGTTTCTTCATTTATCAAGCAAGAGGTCCACAAGCATCTCCAATTTATTGATGGCATCATTTATAATAGGAATACCATCTACAAGTGTTGGATTATTCCTAAAAATTGTCTGACAAATACCTAATGTCCTTAGTTGAGAAACCTTGGACACATCATTTTGTTACTTGAGCACTTCAATTTTTTCTTCAGTCTTGCACCATTTCTCATGATCTTCCTTCCCTATACATGTGGACAATCTCCTAATGCTTGTGGAAAATCTTGCCAACATCACTTTATGGAAAAAAAATTTCCTATAAACATCTAGGCCAATATTTATTAGGGATGCACCTATTTGAGATGAAAAAAAATTAAGGAGATCCACCCAAAGCATGTATGGAACATAAACCACCTCTAAGCTTATATAAGTGTAGGCCTTAGGGAGCTCAAAATGGCCTTCATAATTATATACATCCATCATAAAAGATAACTCACACTAATTTTGTTTATTTTACTTTTTGTCACTCAATATTTCACCCTAGATATGGTTGTTCAAGCCTACTCTATATTGAGTGAAACATTATATTATCTCTAACCCTATGGGTTGCTTATAACAGAGGTAAACCTATAGGTTAAAGGGCTAACTCACTTGATATGTCTCTAAAGTTCACACAAAAAACTAGACTAATCATTTAGGGGTGAAAAGGAATAAGGTAACATAATTTGAACCTATACTAATGATTTGATACACCAATTGATTAATCCACAAACACACTTGCTTATACACTAAGAATGAAGACTATCAAAATTGACCTTAACTCATTGTCCTTCTAGCATAAGTATTTCTCATAAAGGCATATTTATATGACATCTATAGGTGGGTGAAAATAATGTATAATACTAGACAATACTATCCCCTCTCACAATTTAAGGCACACTCAACAAGAACTTATACTTTATGAGACTTGTTAGAAGAGATATCCATCACACAAAACATGCAAAGGAAGTATGGAAGTAAGGAGAACATATTCATCACTTAACATCCAAGTATAAAACTTAGCATTCTTAGGAAATATATTTTATAGATCAAATAAACTTCAAATTTATTATTCAAAATCAAAACAAGGTGCCAAACCAAAAGGGATTTTCCATTCTAGGTGTGTCTTAGATATAATTGCCAAAATGGCTTGCATTTGTAAAGCATAGGAGATGAGAGAGAAGAAGAGAAGTGGAAGGGTCACAATACCAAGTTTAAAACTATGAGAACTAATTAAAATTTGAGATAATGAGGTGGAAAATAATTCAATAAGTTTTCTTGGACAAGTGTCCATAAAAAAATAATCATTCTCCCTCAAATTGGCATGGAGACTCTTCATCTTCCTTCTTTAATAATATCCTTTGGTGATTAGTCATCTTGACTTTATAGAACTACAAAAAGTATATTTGACACATCTGAATGATCATTATAGTATGGAATACTGATGGTAACATTCATTTATGATTCTCTAACTTATAACTCTCTCTTTTCCAAGTGTTACTTTCTATCAGTCACTCATTAGCTTTCCTAAGCTTATCTTCACATTTGCCACTCAATTGATTGGTATTTTCTCAAATAAATTTCATGAAAAATGTTTTATATATCTCATCAAACCATATTTATGTTATATTATATCATATTAACTTCAATTAAACTCAATACAACACATATCATATTCCTCATACATCATCACTTTGTCTTCTCACTGGGCTAACTTAGACTACCTACAATGACTAGTCCAACAAAGGTTATTCATTACAAAAACATGGTTATAATTGAGCTTTATAAGTTATTATAAGTCTCTAAATACATTACACAATGGTTCTCACCTACTCATTCTCTTTTATACCTATAGAACACACCAAAATTTGCAGAAAATTTAGTATTGGACTTGTTCATACAAGTCATAGTATGGAAAAAGTGGATGGTGAGGAGCCTGAGAGAGTGATAATCATGTAAAAAATATTTTAAAGACAAATTTACTCCATTTTAAATAATTTTCCACCATATCTTTCCCATCAGGTTTGAATAAGGATTTTAGGAGGTTTTCTAATTAACAATGGTTTATAAAAACTAGACGCTCATCCTCCAAAAAAAATTCAAAAAATATTGATTTCATAACCCTAATAAACTACCCTTATATCCTTGAGGCACCATACAATGTGTCCAAACAAATATGATAATTTAAAAATGGCCTCTCAAGCTCTCTTGCATTCTGGGTAGGCCTAAGAGGGAAATATACCAAAAAGACCAACTTTATGTTGTTTCTAGCAAACCAGTGATTATAATTGGTCCTATATTATATTGTAAAGGTTATTAAAGTTATCAGGAAGCTCATGTGGTCATACATGTGAATTTATAATTCATTAGGGCTCATGCCTAGTTCTAGGCCTAATAGCCCTAATTGTGTTGAACTGTATACTTGATCACTTATAGGTTTCCAATAGTTATAGATCCTTTTCAATTCATGTTTGGTTTCAAACCAAAATTATACAACATCTCACCATGTTTCTAAGACTATATCATTCATTTATTTACCTTTCATGTGCTAAGCTATAGACTATGTTGTTCATAGAGTGCCCTCTATCTAAGATAAAATAAAGGGCATCTCCCTTATTATTATGAATTGAAAGGTAATATAAGGATATATTTTAGGTGATGGTGACCATGTGGAAAAGGTATTAAATATTTTTAATTATTTTATGTCTCTCAAATATTCAAACTCCCCAAAACTAGTTCAAGGACTGATGATTGTGCAAAGTTTTAGTTGATTGTAGGTCAAGGGTAAAAACCTAGTCTTTTCTCTATTCCTCTATTTCTAAAAATAACATGAAAATATGATGTTATAAAATATGAGGGTGTATCTAACATGGTTCATCCAATTCCTTATTTACTTATTACCAAACAAATTGGCATCTTGCATTAGTTTAGATTGGTCTACTGACTTATGTCGAATTGTATGTGTGCATTAACTAGAAGTTGAAAGGCTCGTGTAAATGATTATTCATGCTTCAATAGTATGTTTATCTCTTTTGAATTAATGTTAGGTCACAAAGATAATATTGATAGGACCAAAACACCCCAAATCTCTGACACAACTTGTCAGATTTAAGAGAACACATGATTACCATTGTGTAAGCAATTAAACATGTGGAAATACCAAAAGAACAAATAACTTATCAATGAGAAAACACACAGAATATGAGAGGCAACACATAATTGTATTCAACTCATTACAAAGGAAATTACAATAAAGAGATCACACTCTTCTTCCACCTCTGTGAGGCTTCCTCCTCAAGGGCTCCAAGTAATCTTCCCACCTGAGTAATCTTCTCTCATAGGTCACAACACACAACTAACACAAGCTGTTGTTCACCTCATTGTACATCCAGTACAACTGAGTACGAACTGGTACTCCAAGTAGATCTCTCCATGATCCTGCTAATGTATTGCTGTCACCTTGGACCCTGGCCAACCACCGATCTCTGTCTGACCCTCGCATACACACATCCCTGCATATCAAACCTAATCTTACTTATACATACATGTGGAATCCTACTTGATTCCACCATGGGAAGAACTCTCCAAGCTTCACATAGCTCTCCTGCAAATTCTCCAAACCAGTACCCACCTTGGTAATGTGGCACTAGGAGGAACACACCATTGCTCTACCTCACACACAGAAGGAGCTTATAATAATGCTCTCTTACTCTCTAGCTACAAATTTACAATACAACCATGAGTCTATTATATAGATCTCATCCAAATAATAATTAGACACCTAGTACAATAATTAGATCCGCAGCTCTCAGTCTATAATTAGCACTAAGCATGAAAACACTTGGTTCATCAACCAACTGCCCGTAATATACTCACAGTCAAACCACATAGGTCACTGACGCCAGTCCCTGTCCACCTAGGGGTCACCGACGCTGGCCAATCTCTGATCGACATTGGTTGCTCTCCTGCCTTATTCTACCAGCGTCGGTTGGCCTGACCGACACCGGTGTCTGTGACACTCAGCAACCCTTATGCACCCTCCTCCATGTCTGCATCAGTGAAGCTTTTAGCTCCACAACTCAATAAATATCATACCTATATAATCCTTTTTCTTCTTTGACATCATTCATCATTTCTTGTCACTAATGCACTATAAGTCCCTAGTCAGACTGTAGAAGTTGTTTAGGAGATATGAGGCTCTCTTATAGGTGAAGATGTGCTTGAACATTGTGTTTCATGTATTCTAAAACATTTTGAGGTAATTATGAAATATTCACTTTATTAAATGAACTTATCTCATACCTATAGACTATTTTCTCATCTCTCCATTATCAATGCATTATAAGTTTTTAATTTATAGGATTCTTTGAGCTCAAAACATTGTGTACTACTAAATACCCTTAGTAGAAACTTCACATAAGTTGATACCATTAAATCATCAATATCCTTGAATTATAAATAATAATCTCATGTCAATACTTTAAATTTAGGTCTAGGATACAAGAATGGATCTATTAGTCTCACATAGACCTCATGGTCTTCAATAGTAGATGATACTATATAGGCATGATCCCTTTCTCAGAGAAGTTAAGGTAAACTCTCCCTTTAAGAAAATTTTACAAATCTACACTTTATATGATGTTTGAAGAGGTTTTACTATAGTTATGAACCTTGAGTGACTTTAGAATCTCATTCAAGTCTTGAGATTCAACACCACCTATGTTTTAGGTCTTGGATGATTGTTTTATGTTTTGTACATGCTCACACACGATTATAGTTGACTATGCATTGAAGATTTCTCACCAGAATTTGTTCATGTCTTGAGAAACCTTTCTCAATCAACATCCAATTATTTAAATGCAAAATTTCCATGTATATACTAACTTTCATGGTTTTGGAGGTGAAATACATATGCATTACCTTGATTTTAATCCGTTTACATAAGGATAACTCTACAATTATGAAGCATGTTCTGTAGACCGCTATGATATTTATTTCCAACACAAATGAGATTATCTTTCACACCTTCTATTAACGCATTAAAATAAAGTTTAAAACAACATGAATATGATGAACCATCTCTACAAGAACACACACACTTCTTGGAAACATCAAACTAATCCAAACAAATGAGAAAACTTGAAGGTGTTAAGAATGCACAGTCAACTAGGAGGCACTAGCATTATTAGGGATGGTTAATTAATAAAATTACATAAATATAAATTATATGACCATGGATTTGGATTACATAAATACTACTTTCATCTACCAAAACCATCCAACCCAACTCTGCCTGAGCTATCCATACTAGAGGAAAATTGATGGACTTGTTTGACCTTCCAAGGGGAGAGAGCAGAGAGATATGAGGGTTTTCAAAAATTTTTGGAAAATAAAATAAATATGAACATGGATATGACTTATGGGTAGTTGAGTATACACTTATAAATATTCCATGTGTGCCAAACTTGTCTTGTATTTCATACAACTTTAGAAACTATTCTTTTTATAGGTGGTTTTCTTGTTTTAATGTACTACTTGAAAGTTTTTAGTTATAGAATAGTTACCTAACATTCACCTAACACATGGGACGTTGGAAAAAACTTTGACATAGATTTCCCCTTGAATAAAATGTATAACTTCATTAGAGTGTCCAAAAAGAACATAAAATGACATAAGATGAACATATGCAAATGTGACACAAATGACCAAGGTTTAAAACACATTAAGTGACCTTTATGAACATTTTATGGATTAAAAAGACCATATAGTAAGTTTTAATATATATGGGTTGAATCATTTCACCACAGGGTCAAATTAGTGAACATTTTGGTGATTTCTTAGGGGTATCAAGCCTTTTATGTTAAGGACTAGTTGTCTTCTCTTATCCATTGGGCTATGGATTCACATATACACCATATTGAAAATGAAATTCCTATAGAAAGATATAAAAACCACACCAAACACAAAATAGTAAAAAAACACACAACATAATAAACAAAACATACACTTTTGTTTATATGAACATTTAGGGAAAACACAAACCAACTCAAACAAACTAACTTATGCACAAACTAACCTAGATAGAACTCTTCCTCCTAGATAAAATGGGAATATTGAAACATTATTTTCTCAATGAAGTGAATGAGTGAATGAGGCATATTATCTTTTGGGATTTTTAATTTATGTCTCCATCTCATTCATGATGTTTGTGAATGTCCTTTGCATGATTCTCAATGCAATAGTGATAGGTGAAAACATATTGCCTATGAAGGTGAATTCCTCCTGCATTTAAATAGCCTCAATATTCTCATGGTACTCCTCAAATAAAACTTGACCCAATGATATCTCATCAAATTTTGACTCTTTAACCTCTATGGTGTCTTACGTGAGATCAAGTTCCTTATCAGCTTTAATCTTTTTAGTTGCCACTTCAACAAATTGGACACTTTTGGAGCTATCATGTGTACTTTAAAAAGAAAAAACATTCTCAACAATATATTGAACTTGGAAAACAAGAATTATATGCCTTTTAAGGGCCTCAAATTCACTACATACCTCATAAAATCTTTACCACAAATCATCATGCTAGATAGAGTCATCAACAACATCTTCTTCTTTTGTATTCTTAGGTTAAAGATCATACTCATACACATGAACACCAACCAAACTAATAGATGTTAAGTCCTTCTCAAGAACCTCTTATTTCATGTCTTGATTCTACTCTTTGTATACAATTATAACATGACCTTTAACATCATTATCTTCAATCAACACGATTGAATTTCCCTTGTTTTCTCTAAGGGGATCCCTATGGTGATATCTTCATCATAGATGCTCATGTCTTTTTCTTGATCAATTGTAGTTTTAGTTTACTCTTCTTTACTTTTCTCCTATAAGATGGGTTATGATTAAATAAGGGATGATGTGGGAGGGTGATGGATAGGCTCATGGGTTGGAGAGGGAGTAAGACCTATGATGGACTGCTCATGAATGGGCTTGGGAATGGAAGCTTCTTGAATGAACTCATAGGTAAATGACAAGTTGGATTGATCAATAGGAGGGAAAAATTATTCAAAAATAGTTTCACTTTACTCATAGCCTTCTTGAGGATATTCAACATTTGTAGGCTCATTTTTAAGCTCTTGGTTTTCCCACATTTTAAATATATCTATTGAGTATTAGATAATTTTTTTTCCAAGTAAAACTTCTTGAAGATATCATATTGGGTTTCTTCTTTAAACAACCTCCACATGCTCATCAACATTTGAAATTAATCTCTCAACCACTCCATGAGATGAATAGGGAGCACACCAAATTCTTCATCCCATGTTCTCATCTCTTCTTCATTATCTATCAGATTTGGCATGAATTCCAATAAGGATTTGGCATGAAAAGAGATTGAATAAGGAGGAGAATGGGAATAATATGGGTCTTATAAATCTTCAATTTTTTTAATTAGTTTCCTATCTTGAGCTTGTAGGAATTTATATCTTTCTTGTTAATATCTTGATTTCCAATCAATAAGATCATTTGACTCCTCATTATAAGGCTGATGGGAATTAGGTTGAGATGGATATGGATACACTTCTTGACATTATTATTGATAGGATTTTTCATAAAATTCTCCATATATTTGTGTAAGAACATCATGTTAATATGGAAGAGGAATAGGGTGATCATAGGGCTTCCATGTCTCATAAGAATGATAACCACTTTAATAGGGATGTTGATGGATATAACATGGGTCATAACAAGGTTGATAGGGAGGTGCATAGTAGGTATTATCAACATAACCATCCATGTAAAATTCATGAGTTAAAATAAATACAATAATTGATTAAAATATTATACAATAGATATATTAGATGCTTACAAATAGATTATTTTTTCCAAAGGATGATAGTAGGAAGAACACACCAATAATTCTTCTAATATTTTGGACCTTGATCCCATAAGGCATGCTATAAATATTGTCACTCAATCCTTCACCATATATATGGTTGTTCAAGCATACTCAAAATTGATTGAAACATTAGATTACCTCTAGGCATGTGGGTTGTCTATAACAAAGGTAAACTTCTAATTTAAATGGATATCAACCTTGATTTGATTCTAAAAATCACACACTACACTAAAATAGTCATTTGAAGGTGAAAAGGGAAGAATGGAACATAATTTAAATCTATAATAATGAGGTGATACACTAGAATATTAGTCTACAAACACACTTGCATATACACTAATAATGAAGACTACCAAAACTAACCTTAATTCATTATCGTTATAGCATAAGTATTTATCATAAAAGAGGATTAGCATGCACATTTAAAGGTGGGTGAAAATAAGGTGTGATACTAGATACTATTATTACCTCTAAAACTTCAAGTCACACTCAAAAACCACATACACTTTATGAGACGTGTTATAAGAGATATCCATCACACAAAAGATGCAAGGGCAACATGGAAGCAAGGAGAACATATTCATCACTTAACATCCAATTACACCACTTAAAATAATAAGGATACAAATTATAAGGATAAAATAAACTTTATATGTATTATTAAAAATCAAAACAAGGTGATAAAACAATAGGTCTTTTCCATATTAGTTGTGTCCTAGATACAATTTCCAAAATGGCTTGCATTTATAGAGCATAAGAGATAAGAGAGAAGAATGGAAGCGTAAGGGTCACAATACCAAGTGAAAAAATATGATAACCAATCAAAAATTAATATAATGAGGTGTAAAATAAGTGAGGAAGTGTTATTGGATAAGTTCCCATAAAAAAATGCATCATTCTCCCTCAAATTGGTGTAGAGACTCTTCATCTTCCTTCATTAAAAATATCCTTTGGTGATGAGTCATCATGACTATATAAAAATTCAATAGGGATGTTTGACACATATACACTATCATGATAACATGGAATGCTAATGGTAATAGTCATATACACTTCAACTAATAACTCTCTCTTTGAAAATTGTTACTCACTCTCTAGCAGTCACTCATTAGCTTTGTTAAGCTTGTCTTCACATTTATCACTCAATTAATTGGTAGTTTCTCAAATAAATTTAATGGAAAATGTGTTAGACACATCATCAGAACCTCTTTACCTTATAGTCTATCATATTAACTTTAATTAAACTCAATACAACACATAGCATCTTCTTCATATACCATCACTTTGTCTTCTCACTGTGCAAGCTTAGATTTCCTACAATGAATGGTCCAATAGAGGTGTTTAATTGAGAAAATATGGTGATAATTGAGTTTTATAAGTTAGGAAAGTCTCTAAAGACCTTACATATTGGTTCTCACCTACTCATTCTATTATGTACCTATAGAACACAATAAAACTTGTAGAAAAATCTATATTTGACTTGTCTGTACAAGTGATAGTACAATAAAACTAGATTCTAAGGAGCTTGAGAGAGTGATAATCATGTCCAACCTAGTTTCAATACCAATCGAATCCATTTTAAATAATTTTATGCCATATCTTTCCCATTGGGTTTAAACAAGGGTTTTACGAGGTTTTACTTGTTAACAATGGTTCTTAAAAAATAGATGATTATCCTCAAAAAAAATTTCAAAAATCTTGATTTCATGACCTTAATCAACTACCCCTAGCTCCTTGAGGAACTATTTAATGTGTTTGTACAAATATGATAATTTTAAAATGGCATCTTGAGCTTTCTCTTGCATTTTAGGTAGGCTTGAAAGGAAAATAGGCCTAAAAGACCAACTTTAAGTTAATAAAAATTAGTGATTCCAATTAGTACTATATTCTCCCTTGAGGTTTATCAAAGGTATTAAGAATTTCATGCCATCATACAAGTGAATTTGGAAGTCATTAGGGCTCATACGTAGTTCTAGGCCTTATAGGTATGATTGTGTTGAAATGCATACTTGACTAGATGTAGGTTTCCAATGGTTATAAAGCCTTCTAAATCATAGTTCACCTTCAAACTAACCTTATACAACACCTCACCATGTTTCCAAGGTTATCTCATTCATTTATTTACTCGTCATGTGCTAAGCTACAAACTCTATTTTTCATAAAGTGCCCTCTATTTGAGACAAAATCGAGGGCATCTCCCCTATTCTTGTGAATTTAAGGGTACTATTAGGAAATATTTTAGGTCATGGTGACCATATACACAAGGTATTTAGTATTTTACATACTTATAAGTATCTCAAATCTTCAAACTCCCCAAGACTAGTTCTAACATTGATGACTGTCCAGAGTTTTAGTTGACTGTAAGTTGAGGGTCACAAAATAGTATTTTATTTATTATTATATTTATGAAAAGCACATGAAAATTTGATGTAATAAAATATAAGAGTGTATCCAACATGTTCTATACATCCTTCTTTACTTCTTACCAAATAAACTTGCATTTTACAGTGGTTTAGATTGGTCTGCAAACTTATGTCAAACTGTATATGTGCATTAAGTAGAAGTTGAAAGGATGATATAGGTGATTATAAATGATAAAATAATGTTTTTATATATTTTTAATTGATTTTATGTCACCAATATAATCTCATACATTTATAATCCTTTTTCTTCTTTGATATCATTCATCATTTCTTGTCACCAATGCACTATAAGTCTGTAGTTAGAATGTAGAAGTTATTTTAGAGATATGAGACTCTCATGTAGGTGAACATGTGATTGAACATTGTGTTTCATGTCTTATGATACATCTTTAGTTCATTATGACATCTTAACTTTCTTCAATTAATTTATCTCATTCTTGAAAACTATGTTCTCATCTCTCCATTGTCAATGCATTAGAAGTTTGCAAGTTCTAGGCTTATTTGAGCTCAAAAAAATTGTGTACCACTAAATACCTTTAGTAAAAACTTAACATAAGTTGATTCCATTCATTCATAAATCTATTTGACTTATAAATCATCCTCTCATGTTAATATGTGACATTCAGGTCTAGGATAAAAGAATGGAACTATTAGTCTCACATAGACCTCATGGTCTTCAACCAACAAATGATATTTAATATGTAGGATCCCTTTGTTGGATAAGTTAAGGTAAACTCTCCCTTTAAGAAAATTTTCCAAATCTTCCCTCTGTATGTTTTTTTAATGATTTTGATTGTATTTATTAACATTAAGTGCCTTGAGAATCTCATTCAAGTCTTTATATTGAACACCACATGTTTTTTAGGTCTTGTATGGCTCTTCCATATTTTATACATGCTCACACATGACTGTGTATTAAAGAGTTATGACCAAATTTTGTTCATGCCTTGAGAAACCTCTCTCAATCAACTTCCAAGTATTTCAAAGCAAACTTTCCATGGATAAATTGAATTCCATGGTTTGTGAGTTGAAATATGTACATATTACCTTAATTTGAAGACATTTACACAAGGATAACTATGTAACTATGAATCATGTTCTACAACCCACTATGGTATTTATTTCCAACAAAAATGAGATGATCTTTCCCACCATCCATGAACACACATGAAAATCAATCTAAAATGAAAATGAATAGGATAAAACATTTGTGAAATATCACATACACTTCTTGGAAACATCAAACCAATCCAAACAAATGAGAAAAATTGAAGGTGTTGGGAATGGATAGTCAACTAGGAGGCACTATTAGTCTTACGGATGGTTCATGAAGCACAATATATAAATATATAATCTATGACAATGGAGTT
Source organism: Torreya grandis (assembly GCA_037957365.1). NCBI lineage: Eukaryota > Viridiplantae > Streptophyta > Pinopsida > Cupressales > Taxaceae > Torreya > Torreya grandis. The sequence goes on along the minus strand of JARHVA010004555.1, from coordinate 1,381,301 downwards.
AGAGTAGATAGAGACTAATTTCATCCACCAAAAGTATCCAATCCAAGTCTTCCTAACCTATCTATACTAGAGCAAAATTGATGGACTTATTTGATCTACCAAGGGTAGAGAGTAGATAGATATAATATTTTTCACAAATTTTGGGACTATCAAATAAATTTTAATATGGATATGACATGTGAGGAGTTGAATAGACACTATTGATGCTTTCACATGTGCCAAACTTGTCTTGTAATTTGTACAACTTCAAAAACTCTCTTTTTTGCTAGTGATTTTCTTATTTTAACATTAAACATACAAGTTTTAAGTTATAGAATAGTTACCTAATGTTCACCTAACACATGGAACATTGTAAAACACTTTAACACACTTTTCCCCTTAAATGAACTATATAACTTCATTAAAGTGGCCAAAAAGGACATAAAATGACATAAGATGAACTTTGGCAAATGTGACACAAATGACCAAGGTTTAAAACACATTAAGTGACCTTTATGGCCATGTTATGATTTATGAATACCCTAAAAGAAGTTTTATAATATATGGGGTTGACTCATTTGACTAGGGGGTCAAATTAGTTAGCAAGACTCATTTTCAGGGAAGTAATCCCACATATACAATTGCTCAAATGGTATATCTTGTTGGAACATGGTGTGAGTGGTAATATACTTATTACCCACATTTGGATAATATTGTTATATATATTATTTATCCTACATAATTTCCTTTCCATTTTGGGGGTTATACTCTAGATATATAATTTTAGTTCTCCTTTCCCATTATTTACAAGAGCAGGCACCAAGGTCCTCTATGGTAAGGGCTTCATCTCTTCTTGCTTCTTCCTCAAAATGCTTTGTACTTTGAGTGCCCATTTTTTAATTGTCAACAAAATTTTATTATTCATTAAACTTAAGAGTGGGATCCTTTTTATATTTCACTTTAGGAGGTGCTTAAAATACTTCAAGAATCACCACTCGGGGTGCCAAAATCTATGGACCTAATTGGCAAGTTAGGTGTGAAGTAGTGATGTAATATTTTTATTTTTTAGGTATCCCCTAAGCTCTTGTTGATGAAGAGGCATGCCTTTGTCATTTGGGGGTAGCCATAGGATGTTCTTACACCCTAGTAGAACTAGTGGTTTTAGGTATTATTCTTTTCTCCTTATTTCATGTATTTTCTTTTACATGTGTTTCTAGCTGAGGGGTGAGCGGTTATTTATCTACCTCCTAAATTCCCAATTTTTTCCTTCATGACCTAAGCATATAATAAAATAAATATATTCTTCCTTGCATGATTATTTTAAAAGGATTGATATTATTTTTACGTAATTCATGATACCCTATATATGTTTCCCTTCCTAGATAGGCATATAGATTGTGAAGAGTGTGAATCACAACATCAATCTTATCAACATCAATATTCACCAAGCATGCATCCATAATGCAATGGAAAAAATACATGAAATATTTGGTAGGGAAGACATAAGGAAACTTGAGCTATAATAACATGTTATTTATGGTTTCCAACTAGATCCATGTGAGTAAATAATGTTCCTTAACAACAAACTTGATGTAGCTTCCTATCTATGTAGGTAGATCCTTAGGTATGTGTTATTGTTTTTAAAATGCTTCATTTGTCCCCTTACATAAACCCTTCATCTTTGAATTTTAGAAGGGTGTGATGGTGGTGTAATATATGGAGTATTTATATCTCTTGGTGGGGGGCTTATGATACATTGGGTAAACCCACATCAATTTTTTATAGTAATAATTTGAGATCCAATCTCATAAAAGACAATTAAAAGAGCAATTGTGCCCCAAGGGAACTTGTGGTTGGGTAGGTGATGTGCCTTCATAACATATTATTCAATTTTATCAACAAAGAATTAGGAATAATTATACTTTGTCCCCTTGGCCATTTGGATTAACACATATAATTCAGCCATATACACTTTCTTCCATCGATCCATGCCCTATAGCTTGATCATAGCTAAGAATGAAACTACCCAAATAGATTTATTTATAAGACTTTTAATATACATGGCATGTACTTTTTTCTTGTACTTTAATGTAAACATCATATTTTCAATTGCATCCCAATGATTAAGATCCACATTAACATCAGTCCCTAAACAAAGTAACCCTATCACCTTGTTAATCTATTGAGGGGTAATCCTCATTCTATACCCTAAAAAGTAAATATAATATTCATAGATGCATAAAATAAAGAATCAAACTACCTCATGGGGTTTTTCAATGTAAGGAAGTTCAAAAATTTAGAGAACACCCACATCTTCCAGCAAGTTGTAATGTGTGATCTCATTTCTTATATTCTAGCACTCAACTCAAAGTATAATTATAAGTAACCTTTGTTACTATATTTGTGATGATTGTAGTCCAAGACTTGACAAGTGGAAATTTTTGATTCTTAGTTATCTACACATAAAATTGTGTTAGGTTAGTGTATTTTTTCAATCATAATTTTTATTAGAGGTTATGTTGTGCCTACTTTATTCACTATGTGCACCATCTTTGGTCCCTTATTATCATATGTTTCCTCTACTAGTTCTACCAAGTGTTTTCCTTACACACCTAATACACTATAAACTTCTTCCTGGATGAAAACAACACATCTTTATTTTTCACCCTCATGCTCTTCTACTTTTGGAATGAGTAGTGGTGGATCTCTTCTCCTACCATTCTACTTTAGCTTCACCACCAACAAGTGTCCCTGAAGGTTAACACATGGTCAACCAATTCTACTAAATGAATATGTCTTATTATCTTCTCTTCAAACCCAAATTACTTCAACCTCCTCCAATGGCATATGTAATGTTTACAACCCACAACTCTTTCTCACATGCTCTTATTGACACATTTCCACTCCTCTTTTCTTGAATGCACAATGCCTTAACCTTTGCTTCACTTTTTTTAATGAGAATACAATGTATATTCCTTAGTATTTATTTGTTTATGATTGTTTGAGATCTTTAATGTTTAATTTTTCAATAATAAAAAATGAAAATAAATCCCTCTTGGTATTTTATATATGGAATAATTTTTTACATAAACTATCCTCATGTCACCATCATTACTTCAAGCATTAATAGCACAAATGACATACCTTGGCACACGTTTGACATGCTTACCATTTATTCCATTAGGTCATTAATAAATTCATGTCTTATTAGAGGGGTTTTTGGAGAGGAATTATGTTTTGCATATATACATTGATGAGACTTTAAGCATCCCTATCACACTACAAATCATCATGGATCTAGTTAGGATATTGATTTTGTTCACATTTATATATGATTTTAATAAGTGATTCACCCTCTGGGTAGCAAGGATACCCTATTTTAAATGAACATTTTCTCTCTTTATATCCATATAGGTATAGAAATCTATAGCAAGCAACATTAACCATGACCCCAAAGTAGGAAATTAAATTCATCCCAAAAGTATTCAATGAGGAAATGTTGATGATTGTGATTCTCCATTACTTGACGTTATTTTGGATATGCCTAAATTTGATAAAGCCTATAATTTTTTTTGAAAAATTTACTTTGATTGCTTATTTTATGGGTCAAGACCCCCTTGAGAGCCTTCTAAAATAATGCATCCAAAACCACTATCAAGGCCATGGAGTCCAAAACCTTACCAATGGCATTTTTTTAATTTAATTTCTCAAACCTAGAACATTGTAAAGCTATTGTTAACCAAGGGCCTTGGTTTATTCTCAACACTCTAGTTGTTTTTTCTACTAGAATCTATATTTTCAAGTTCTGTAGTAAATCCCCATTTGGGTTGAGTTTCTTGGTATGCCTCTCCCCTTATGGGATTTTATTAACAAGCTCATCAAACCCATAGGGCATTTACAATGCCATGAGTTGATCTTGTTCTTTATGGCTCATCCCTAGAAGAGGGTTTGTGTTGAAGTATATTTATCTCAAGGCTTGAAAACTTCCATTGATATACAAATTATCACTAATTTGTTTTCTCAATATGTTTTATACATCAATCTTATAAATACTTGATTTTAGTGTTAGTCATTATACCATATGATCCAGGAATGTCCTCTGATGGTGCATGCACACCATGATTCTTAGGAAAATGGAGACACTAAGGCCAAACCTCAAAATGTAAATAATGATGGTTGGACCAAAATCACAAACAAAAATATAATAAATCTTCAAAATGTGGTAGAAGGCTGTAAGCATCTTCATATAGATGTATTGGGAACAATCATGCCTTGAATTCTACTAGTAAAACTACTTTGCCTAACAAAGTTTCTCATATGCTTTTATGTACACCACAATTAGTGGATTATATGGTTGAGGTGACACCCCCAATTCCACCATAAAAACCCTATCCTAGGGTGAATATTTTAGAGGAATAATGGATTTTGGTCATCCTAAAATATAAATCAATGTTTTGACACTCCTACAGTCCCTCTCCCTCTACTAAGGAAGAGGAATATATGCCTCATAAGAGATAACCATTTTAAAATGAATGATTTTATGACAAATAAAATTATGTTTAATCTATTTTTTACACTTGAATATCTCATATAGGAGAATGACATGCACTTCAATAGTTACCAATGATTGTTTACTCTTGGAATCTTTAGGTCCCTACTACTCCTCTACATAAGTATGCAGTCAAGAATAACTATCATTTTTTTAGAAATATGAAAATTAGTTTCTTACAAGTTAATATTTCTTTCTTCTTAATGTATAATACATCAAGAATAATTTTTCCAGGTGACATATGTCAAGATACTAGGCATGAATCTAGGCATGAGATCTCTCATAATATAATTTATTGGGGCTCATACCACACCCACCAGGTGGTTTGGAATATTTTTGACTTTAATAATCACATCATTGGGCTAGTTAATTTATATGCCTCTAATGATTCTTTGTAATTTGATTCTATATGGAGATGGCTATTCAACTCACTTCTTGATGTGCATTAGACCCTCTATAGCAATTTTAACATGGTGGAATTATCTAAGGATAAAGAAGGAAGACTTCCAATGTAGTGGTGTGCTAGCAAGCATTAAGCCTAGTTTTATATGTGTAATAAAATCAGGGTGTTTGATCTCAATCATCACTAGAGGAAAAAATCATTCACCCCTTAGTTCACTAGGTCAAACTTTTGATAGGGAGAATATAAGGTGCTTTTGTAGATTGATTGAGCTTTGCTAGTTAAATAAGATATTTTCTTCTTGCCTCCATATATGATAGGCTAGTATCAATTATCCCTGATACTTTTTTATCATATCACCACCCTATCTTATTTAATATTGATTGGATCATGCTTCATGTGATGCCTACCTCCACTCAATTTCATCTCAATACTACTCACCTTAAACATGAAATAATTAATGACCAATTTTGACCCCTAGGTTAAAATGGTCACCCCTATATTTTAAAACCTAACCTTGTGTTATATTTTATAGTATTTCAATGCTTTTATATGTCCTCCAAGTGTCCATTTTACCCTTATTATCATTATTTAAGGTTCATCTATAAAATTTAAGGTAAATGTCATGTGAAACCTAGTGTTATTCTAGACATTTATGGCCCTAGTTAAGAAGGTTTAAGTGGTTTAAGTGATATAAAGGGTCACATTGGTTATGTAATGCGATGTTAAATTTATGTACCCACTCTTATAGTCTGTACCACTCCCTAAAAGGTGAAAAAGTCAGACTTATAATCTACATGTCACTACATATATGTTTTAGTGCCTTTTTAGGACATTCAAAAGGAAGTTTATGCATGAGATGGAAAATTTTAGAGGGAAATAAAAGTGTTTTAAATACCATTATATATATTTACAATAATGTACCAGATATGGGAACACTTGGAATCCATCTTCCATCAATATCTAAGGCAAATGTGGTAGTTCTAGGCCAAAATCAGGGGTTTTCATTAAGTCCATATAGGTGTATCATAAAGAAAATTATTATAAGTTATTACATGGATGTATATACACCCCTAATTTAAAATATAGTCTTTATAGGATTTCCACATCCCAAATATTACAAAAAACTTATCCTATTCTCCCATCACTCTCCTTAACAAGCTTATGTAGCCTTTAAATTTTCATTCATTATGAATAGGAGAGAGAACATCAAGAGCTATAATTTTGAAATAAGTAATGGGCTTCCTTGAATATATCATCCATGATATTTTTATACAAATCCATCTCATGTGATTTATGATCCATGGCTAAGAATATAGTCACTCTCATGAGCTTATCCATCTATGTAAGGTTTGAAGATTGTAATAGTTTTGGCCCATTTTGGGAGTCTTTCTACAACTTGATGTTGGTTTTTTATTCATAATGATGCATATAATTTATAAATCACCCAAAAACCTAGATCACATGTGTGAGAGTTTCAAAAGTAAACAAACTTCAAGTTTTCTTCCATTTATAGAACATAGATTGAGTTTCATAAGTTGTAGAGTTTTGGTACACATAGTGGAAAAGGTTGTTGATGTTTAATGTATTGGATTGGTACCTTCACATATTTAATATATTTTTTACCTCAAAAATACATTATGAAAGTCATCACCAAGCACAACAACCTTGAAAATCTCTCCATGAACATAAATCTATAATTTCACTTGCACCAGTCATCACAAATAGGGGTGTATGATGTTTAAGGATTTGAGCACATCCAAAAAGAATATTTTGTCTCCACTTCATAAGGAAGGTATTATAATTAAACATCAAAAAATTCAAGTAAGGAAGGCCTAAAGGTCACAATCAAGAAGACTCTTAATACAATAATGAGAACTCAATCAAATTTCCCAAAGCAATTAGACAGAGGAGAGGAGGTTGTGATTGGTTAGAATGGACACTATAAGTGTTTATTCATGAGGGATTAATGATGTTTTATGAATTATCATAGTTCATTAATACCAAAATCACTTAAATAGAAGGCAATTTGCAGTCAAGAAACCCATATATTCTTGAAAGCCAAAACAAGTGTGAGGAAGTTAAGGGGTTTGTATCAAAGGTTTGAGAAGGTAATTAGGTTGTTTTAAGATCCCAAATTAAAGTTAATATAACCCAAAGTGGTAAACATATCATACAACCAATATATATCATGTAAATCATGGAGGACCATATCCATTAAAGGGTTCCAAATCAAGTCATAAGCATTATAAATTCCTTCATTTAGAGAAGTTAAGGTAGTTTTGTATTGTTTAAAGTAATGGACCTATTTATTGTTCTCATTATTGTTCAGAGATATTATTGCTAGTTGAGGTTTATCCAAACAAATTTTGGATCATGGAAGGTAAATGAGAAGTCTTATGACCACATTTGTCTTTTAAACCTACCATTCTTCTCTCCTCAGTTGGTACCCAATGCTAATGACCACCTACAATAGTCACCATGAAAAATACTTTAAAAGATGTTATGTTGAGTGAAGATGAGAAAAAAGTGGAAGTGTGAATGAATATTAATGAAAATTTTGGATATAAAGTGTGATTGCATATGATGTCTCAATATCCTCATCTCATATTCCATAACATAAGAGTCTCAGTCTATACAATAGGGCCTACAACTCCTTGGTGACTAAGTTTTTGAGAGGAAGGTCAGGGTTTTGGTCTTAAGTGAGAAGATAACAATGAATAGTATCAAAATGTATATTGATATATTCAAGGTGGATTAATAAAAAATCCACTTCATACCTCCACTTCAATCACTATCCCATACAAGACTTGATGCACACCTATAGCCATCTAAATTATCCTATCCATGGCATGTAAATAAAAAGAGTAGAAGTAATGATTAACAAGATTATGGAGTTTATTAGATGGATTTTAATGTGTTATTCATGTTAAATAAGGCCCATATAAACCATGTGTGAGACTTTAACTCTCTCAAGAAGGCCTAATATAAAACAAGCATCTACAATAGCACCATATGTAGATTTATAATTAGCCTATGAGGACAAAGCAAGACAATTTACAAGAGGAAGAGTTGGAGATCACTATGTGAATTAGAAGCAAGAGTGAAGAGTAAAAAGTTCAAAAATTAAGGATGATAAGCCATGATGAAGTATAAATGGATGTATTCTAGGTCTAAAACTCACTTTCACTTGCCGATGGTTAAAACTCAATCTAAAGGAACATCTACAATTAGGTGTTTATTTGTCATTGATTGTGACATAAGTATGATGAACTCAAATGAACTAAGTTAAAAATGATAAAAATGGGTATATATGGTTATTATATATTCCAATGTACCATGAAAATATAAGGAAACTAGGTTTAGTACTCCACTATCCAAGCCCTTTTCTTGAACTATCACCTACAACCATTCTATTTGACTTACTTAGAGGTATTATTATGTGATAGAAGTCAATATTTAAGGTAATTAGTGGAAATTTTAAACTATAATGGACCTTAAAAAATTATATTTACTCTAAAAAATTCTATGATACTCACATGGGAGAAGATTCACCCACCCACCTAGCTAAGAATGCAAGGAGATCCTACAGGCTAAGCCAACTAGGCAGACTTGAGGATGAAAGTGCATAATGATTTTAATGGATTAGAGACCAAGTAAAGTAAAATTTATTAGTACATGAGTTACATATATAAATATATCTTAGATCATAGATAAAATATAATAAGGTGTATGCATAACTAAGTTCCCACTCTTAGTCAAGTCACATATAGGAAAAAGGTAAAGGATTTAAAGGTACAAAATGCTCCACTCAAGAATGTAGAGAATTTGGATGAGTATAATAAATTAAAATGAGGTAATTGATAGTGTATAAGGCATAATTAGTTCCATGAAAGGTCATAACCACATCCATTCAATCCATTCTGATCAGAAATTCAATCAAAAGGCCTTACATGAATACACACATGCATGTGAAGAATGAAAAAAATATTGGAAAAAGGGTAAATTAAAGAATGTGAGTCCTAGGAGAGGATAAAGGAGATTTAAAAAGACTATTAAATTGGATTTGGACTTAGATAACTTCAAGAAATCACACTTGTAGCCTCTAGGGTCAGATCAAGCCCTTGATCCCCAAAACTTGCATAACAATACAAGAGTAAATGAGATGCTTTGAGGGGTTAATTAGGACATGAAGCCATAAGGTGATTAATAAGGATTAATTTTATATAATAGGAGTGTTTTGATGGTTTTTAGTCCATCAGGTCATCCACAGTGGCCTCAAAATCATTAGACCCAGCCTAAGCCTTCTAGGTTTAGAAGCCATTCTTAAGGCTTAGAAACCTCACATCACATTAAGGCATGCTCAGACCTTATAAAAAATATTTATGGACATAAATTATGTGTGGGGAATTTTTAGGGAATTTTAGGTCCTAAAAATTTAGTTTTAACCAAATAAAAGTATAAAAAGTGATCATTTTGTCCTCTAAGCCCAACTTAAGCTCACAATCCAACACAACTAGTTTGAGTCATCACTTTGGATGATCATATATTTAACCTCAAATGGATTATGATAGAAAAAAAAATATAGGATAATTTAGGTACCCATATGAAACTTAAATTCATGAAAGATTTATTGGGAATAAGGGGCACACTTTTATGAATAAAGGTTAACAAGGTTAACCTATTCAAACTACCTATAGAAAAAAACAAACTCACTTCTCTAAATCTATATCTTAGATCAATATTTGTATCTAAAATTAATCCTATTATGAAATTTGGATGGTTTGATGTACTTAAAACCTATCTTAGGATTTTTTTAGTTTAGGGGTCCATACTCTATGAATCATTACAAAGAGTATTGGACATCCCAAACCTCCCTAAAACCCTAGTATATCCTTGATGGTAGGGATAACTAAATATTTTCAATTAAAATAATATTTTTGGACTATCTAACACTTGTATCAGTTATCAAACTTAGGTGATATTTCATCCATGGTAGTGAGTTATACAGACACTATATGAAAGTGTAAAAAACCTATACTTTTGTAAGGTTTTGGGCAGAATACAGAGTTTTATGCATAATGACAAGTTAAAAATAATTTGAGGGGATGGTTTGGGACTTTTTACATCACAAAAATTCATAATATGTCCGAATTTTCATGTTTATATGTCTATGTAACTCATCTCCAAACTACTAGTTTGTAGAAATCAAGAACAAGGAGACATAATCAACTACTATGACTAGATTGCAGATGTTTCTTGATCAAAAGAGAGGTCATATGATGATGAAAGGAGCTATTTTAGACTTAAAAATCATCTATATATAGGTTATCAATATATATTAAATGTCTCTAATGGTTTCCAAACACCAACACTTAAGAAATTAGGCTTAATTGGTCTATTTGGTCTTTTGGTCAACAAGAGAGCTCAAAGTTGGAATAAAGGGGCCAATGAGGAGAGTTAATTAAAGGTATAATTCAATGTAATTTATAATTTAAATGGGGTAAATTCACTCTCAATATTAATAATGGATATAAGGGGAACAATTTCTTGACTTTATCAAATATACCTAAGAAGAAGATGGATTGTTGTATGTTTATAATGACTTAATTGAAATAGTTTCATGTTATAACTACTTAGGAGGATTTATTCAACCCAATTAGGGGAGAAAAATTACTTGAAATAGGTTTAAAATTCAACCATTGTCTCCATCAACTCTAGTTCTACACCAAAAGGAGTCATTGAAGGCACCAATGCATGGGGAGTTGAAGGAAAGGCTAGTTATAACTGATGAAACTGATGGATTGAGTGGACCTTGGTCATTTATGACCTATTTCTCTCATGTCCATGCCATATTCACCTTTTTTCTCTCCTCTTATTCTATATAATCAGGCCTTTAATCCTTTTATTGTATCCCTTAGGATGGTATGAGGAATCTCTACCAAGCTTTGTATTTTCAAACCTATTAGAGTAATGATTAGTACACTTGTAGCTCCTTGATGATTAGTACTTAATGTCTTTATTTATTTATTTTGATATGCATAAGTGGTTTAATATTAAATCTTGTAGGTCCAAGTTCACCTAGGTACTAATAAGATTCCCTTCCAAGTCATCTAATGTGTCATGAGGTTGATGGCTCAAGCTTGAAGTGGATGTTTGATTGTAAGTGCCTTGAATCAGGATTTATTCTCATTACCCTCTTGCTCCAATCACTCAAACTGACCTCTAGGTGAAACAATGTTTTTTTTAAATCCATTGAAGGTAGCATTTTATTTCTATGCATTTTTCATTAGTGTGATTAAGATTCCAAATTGAGTGGATAAGTGAGTATATTGGTGCATCACTAATTTAGATTAGGTTTCATTTATGCAATTAATCTTCCCTTTACATCCCAATAAGATTAGGAGTAAGAGATATGATTCAATTGAGTAAATTAGGGGAGATATACCCATTAAAATCTATAGGTTTGGCCTAAACAATATGTAACCCACAACCTATAGGCCACTCCCATGTTAGCTTAGGTTTTAGGTGGATATGAACAATCTTTTCCTTAGTAAGGGTGCAACCTGGATACGTAACAGTTCTAGCATGCCCATTAGGATGAGATTTAAGTACCTTGAATCATGATATGGTATCCTTAGAGGACATTAAGAGAACTAAAGACATTCAATATAAGCATATGTATTCACCTTAGAGGACTTCCAACACAAAATTGGCAAGTTTGTAGTCAGAAAGTCACAACAAAGTTCATGGAAAGTCATCACTCCAAGGATAAGAAAGGTTACTAAATATTTTCTATTGATAATTTATTGATTTTCATGAGCTCAATGATGAAATATGGACCCATATGGGGTATAATTTTGTCATACAAGCCCTTATGGACATGCCTATGACCCTTTCCAACTCCATCGTGATATTTACCAACCATATTATGATCCCTATCAATCATGTATTTACCCTTTTTAGTATTATGATGGATTTTCCTAAATTAGTCATGGCATTAGAATGATGTTATTGAAATGCCTACTCATGCCCAAAATAATTCCATATCAGATCTTAAATAGACTTTATTATATCATGAGAGACATATGATGAACATTGATACATTAAAATGGTATGGGCAAGAGATCCCAAAGCATGTCATTGAGGGTATTAGAATTTCATTGCAATATGCTAAAGGAAAGAGGTCATATTTCATGAAGGAGGGTCATTCAAGGGGAAATAATGATATAACAAGCATAGAGGGTCTAATTTCCAAAATTAAAGATAGATTGATAGTGTATGAAGGGCAATAAACTCACCATCATCCACCTTGTCTTCCCTCCTCCATTCCATGTCAATCTTATACTAGGATGCCAATATAACTTCAAAGGATACCATAAATTGAGTACCATAACCATCAAAATCCTTCAAAGGCTTTATCAACCATTTCATCATGGCATTTTGTTCAAAAGAGAGTACAAGAGGAAGGAAGAGTATGCATTGAAGGAGCTAGTCATCATGATCAATCAAAGCTTAGTTTTGAAACCTCCCTTGATAAATGAATATAGGTTGTACCCCAAAACATACATTAGTCCACAATAGATTAAAAAATAACACAACATCAGTTACACATACTTCCTTTCGTACCCCAAGTACTAAAATCAAGAGAGAATGAAGGGAAGTCAATCAAGTCTAAGGTCATTCAATCCTGACCCCTTCCTCCTCAAGAGTCTATAACATTTGCCTCATGGAAATCCATCCAGAACAATATACAAAAGGAGAAGAAAATTGTTTTTGAGAAAAAATAATTGAATGAGGAAAATATGGCATACATGTCATCCCTCTTGTGGTCACTCAAATAATATCCCATTCCACTCCTTGAAGAGGTAAGTAATGAAAATAAGTTTGAATCTACAACTAATGATGATGACTTGGAAAAGGTTGAGGAGGATCTTGTCTTTGGAATACCCCTTAAAAAGGAAGGACACCATTCAAATTTTAGAGGTGAAGAAGAAGATGGGTTATAAGGACTAGATGAACCAAAAGAGAGATATGCTTCCATTGGACATGATAACTCCAAGATTTCCTTGATGACATGGAAGCTTCCCTTCTTCATGGAAGCCATAAAGAACTAGAAGCATTAGTAGAGAAATAAGACAAACTTCAAGAAGTTTTAGATGGTAAATAGGAGATATATGATTGTTTTGAGCTTCTTAGTTTCATTGATGATAAGGAAATCACATGTTACCAAGAGAAGCTTACTAACCAACATGAGATTATAGTAGTGAATGAAGAATTAAAAAGTGAGCTTGGTCATATGGATAATGTTCAAGAGGATGATAAAACTTCCAGTGATCTACTATAAATGGTAAAATATTGTTTATAGTTACATGAGCATGGTCAATGATATCAATTGCAAGACTTGTTTAAGATCATAGGCTTTGGTTATCTTCTTCTATAGGCCTAACATGACTTAGTTTAAATTTAATAAGATGATTTCACCAAGCAATGGGAAGACAACTCCATAAGAATGGCATATTAAGAGGCTGATCCATTACAAGATGATTTGTTTGAGGTCCTTAAATAGGGTTACCAACCTCTTATTCTAGTTGTAGTTGTCCCTTTCCATAATGATTAATATGTGAAGTTTCAAAATAATGAATAATAGGGACTTGGTTTGTTTGTAGTAGGCAATCATCCATTTGAAGGTCTTCAAGATGATAAGATGATGAGCCTAAAGCTAGAAGAAGGGTTGTTTGAGCCAAGAAGGAAGCTTGAAGATGAAATTTTAGTAGAATATGAGGTCCTTAAGGATGATATCAACTATATTCTCCAAGGTGAAATCCCAATGGTACCTTATCTTATGAAGTTAAGATATAAATAACATGATGATGTCCCAAAGTACACTAGCTCTCTTCAAGAGGTCAAAAGCAATTAGGAGTAGTAGGAGGTAAACTTTGATGAAAAAAGTGAGCCTATGTTCATATTCCATCTATTTTTAGCTAATATGACACATGATAGCATCATAAGTGATTTGATCAACACAGATATTGCTTCACCAAGTTTCCCATTCATGGAGATACTTGTTTCACATCATTGTTTATCTTATGGAAGGAGAGTCTCAATAAACCTCCCATTTGATCTAGAAGGGAGAAAAATTGTTGAGGCTAGTTTTATATACTAGTTTCTTGGTTTTTTTCCTTACTTCCAATAATTATTAGTTCATAAGTGTGGTGTGGTGTGCTTCCTATGTCTTGTGTGTTGTGCAGGTTAGTCAGTTTTTATTACTATTTAAAGTGTCTTGTAGTTAAATCCATATTATCTTATCAATTAGGATTCAATTATAGGTGATTATTTAATTAATGATTGAGATTATGGTTTCTCTTGACTAATAGGCTTGTCACCCCTATGATTCACCAGTAATGTTGACCATTTTTGACCCCCAAGTCAAAATGGTCACCCCTATATTTGAAAACTTGACATTGTCATAGGTTTTATAGTATTTAAATGCCTTGATATGTCCTCTAAGTGTAAATTTTACCCTTATTATCTTTATTTAAGGTTCATTTGGAAAATTTAAGGTAAATGCCATTTGAAACCTAGTGTTAATATAGATATTTATGACCCTGGTTAAGAAGGTTCAAGTCATTTAAGTGATATAAAGGGTCATATTGGTCATGTAATTTAATTTTAAATTTATTTCCCCACTTTTTATATTTTTTAACACTCCCTAAAAAGTGAAAAAGTTAGACTTATAATGTACATCTCACTACATATGTGTTTTAATGCCTTTTTAGGACATTCAAAAGGAGGTTTCTACATGATATGGCATACTGGATTAAAAATAAAGTGTTTTAAATACCATTAATAGTATTTACATGCATTTAATATCTATGGTAACAATTATCATCCATATTCCATCAATCTCCAAGGTAAATGTGGTAGTTTCACACCAAAATCAGGTGTTTTCACCAAGTCCATAAAGGTGTATCAGAGGGGAATTTATTCTAGGTGCTTATATGGATGTATATATAACCCCCAAGTTAAAATAAAGGATTTATAGGATATCAATTTCCCCAATATTTCAAAAAATCTATCCTATTTTCCCATCGCTCTCCTTAGCAAGCTTATGTAGCTTCAGGGTTTCACTCAATATAGATAGGAGAGAGAATATCAAGAGCTTGGATTTTGTAATAAGTAAGGGGGTCCATAGAATATATCATACATGGATTTTTTTTTAAATATATCTCATGTGATTTATGATCAATGGCTAACAATCTGGTCACTCTCATGAGCTTATCCATCTATGCAAGTTTTGAAGATTGCAATAGTTTTGGCCCATTTTCAGAGTCTTTCCAAAACTTGATGTTGGTTTTGTGTTAATAAGGATGCCATATACTATATAAATCACCCAAAACCCTATATCACACGTGTGGGAGTGTAAAAATAAAGAAAACTTCAAGATTTCTTCCATTTATAGAATATAAATTGAGTTTCTTAAGTTGTAGAGTTTTGGTGCATATAGTGGAAGATGTTGATGATGTTTAAAGTAGTGGATTGGTCCCTTAGCATATTTCATGCCTTATATACCTCCAAAATCTATAATTCAAGTCATCACCAAGCACAATAATCTTGACAAGCTCTCCATGAATGAAAATCTAAAATATCAATTGCACTAATCATCATAAACAGGGGTGTACGATGTTAAACATCCTAAGCACACCCAAAAGGAGTAGTTAATGGCCACTTCATATGGAATTTATTCCAATTCCACATCAAAAAATTCAGGTAAGGAATACCTAAAGGGAAAAATCAATAATAATCTGCATAAAACAATGAAAACTTAGTCAAGTCTCCCAAAGTAATTAGACAAAGGATAGAATGAGGTTGTGATTAGTTAGAATGGACATTATAAGTGTTGACTCATGAGGGATTCATGAGATTTTATGAAGGATAATAGTTAATTAATACCAAAATCACTTAAATAGAATAAAATTTGTGGTCAAGAAAACCATATATGCTTTAAATCCAAATCAAGCCTGAGGTAGTCATGGAGTTTGTATCACAGGTCTAAGGAGGGTATTAGGTTATTTTAAAAGCCCAACTTAAATTTTATAGAAAATAAAGTGGTAAACATTTAAATAAACCAAATATATCATGTAAATCATGGAATAACATATCAATTTAAGGTTACCAAATCAAGCATTATAGATTCCTTCATTTGGAGAAGTTGAGGTAGTTTTGTATTGTTTAAGGTAATGGACCTACTTCTTGTTCTCATTCCTATTCAAATATATTATGGCTAGTTGAGGTTTATCCAAAAAAAAATTGGATCATGGAAGGTCAATGATAAGTCTTAGTACCAATTTTTTAATTTTTCACCTACCATTCTTCTCTCCTCGGTCCATACATAGGTTCTAATGATCACCTACAATAGTCACCATGAAAAATACTTCAAAGGATGTTATGTTGAGTGCAGATGAGAAAATAGTGGAAGTGTGCATGAATATTAATTAAAAATTTGGATATAAAGTTTGATTCCATGTGATTTATCAAGATATTCACCTAATATTCTCTAACATAAGAGTCTTATTTCATACAATAGGGCCTACAACTCCTTAGTGATTGAGTTTTTTAGAGGAAGGTTAGGGTTTTAGTCTTAAGTGAGATGATAACAATGAATAGTTTAAAAATGTATAGTTATATATTTATGGTGGATTAATCAAAAATACACTTTATACCTCCACTTTAATCACTATCCCATACAATACTTGATGCACACCTACAATCATCTAAATTGGCCTATCCATGGCATGTGAAGAAAAAGAGTAGAAATAATAATTAACAAGACTATAGATTTTATTGTGGGGAGTCAAAGGTATTAGTGATGATAAATTAGGACACTCAAATCCATGTGTGATACCTTAAAACTCTCAATAATTCCTAACATATAACAAGCACCTACAATAACACCATATGTATATCTACAAGTAACCTATGATGCCAATGTAAGAAAAGTTGCAAGAGGCACAATTAGAGATAACCATGTGCATTAGAGGCAAGATTGAAGAGTAAAATCACAAAAATTAAGGATTTTAATACATGAATAAGTATAAATTGATATATTCTAGGTCTGAAACTCACATTCACTTGTCATTGGTTAAAAATTAGTCTAAAGGAGCATTTACAATTAGGTCTCTATTTGTCATTAATTGTAACATTATGTATGATGAACTCAAATGACCCAAGTAAAAAACTATAAAAATGGGTACATATGGTTGAGATAACTTCCAATATACCATGATAATATGAGGAAAATAAGTCTAGTATTCCATTATCCAAGCCCTTCTCTTGAACTACCACATACATCCATTTTATTTGGCTTACTTAGACCTATTGTTATGTGATAGAAGTCTCTATTTGAGGAAATATCTAGAAATGGTAAAATAAAAAGGACCTTATAAAGGTATGGTTTCTCCATAAATGTCCAAGACACTCACATGAGAGAAGACTTACCCCACCCACCCAGCCAAGAATGCAAGGAGAACCTACATGCTAAGCCAACTAGGCAAACTTGAGGATGGAAGTGCATAATGGTTTTAATGGATTAGAGGCCAAGGAAAGTAAAATTTATTAGTACATGAGTTCCATTTAATATTAGATATTTTACCATAGACAAAATATAATGAGATCTATGAATAACTAAGATCCCACTCTTAGTCAAGTCATAGATAAGGAGAAGGCATAGGGTTTTAAGGTACATAATGTCCCACTCAAGAATGTAGAGAATTTGGATGAGTCTAAGACATTAAAATTAGGTAATTTATAGTGTGTAAGGCCTATGTAGTTCCATTCAAGGTCCTAAACACATAAATTCAATCCATTATGATCATAAACTCAATCAAAAAGCCTTAAGTGAACACACACATGCATGTGGAGAACTAGGAAAATGATGGAAAAAGGGTGGATTCAAGAATATGAGACCTAATAGAGTTTAATGGAGATGTCCCAAGAAAATTTAATGAGTTTTTGACTTAGATAACTTCAATAAATCACATTTTCAATCTCTAGGGTCAGATTAGGTCTTTAATCCCTAAACCCTGCATAAGAACACAAAAGTAAATGAGATTCTTGGAGGGGTTAATCAAGACATGAAGACATAAAATGTGACAAATAAGAATATAGTTTATATGGGAGGAGTTTTATGATGGTTTTTGGTCCATCAAGTCACCCAAAATGGCCTCAAACTCATCAAACCCAACCCAAGCCTTTTAGGCATATAAGACATTCCTAAAGCTTAAAAACCCCACACCATATTAAGACATTCTTAGACCTTCCAAAAAAATATTGACATCCATGAAGGATTTGGGGGGGGGGGGGGGGGGGTGGGGGTTTAGGTCCTAAAATGGTAGTTTAAATCAAAGTAAAGTAAAAAAAATGATCATTTTGGCCTCTAAGCCCAACTTGAGCTCACAGTCCTACATAACTAGTTCGATTCATCACTTTGGATGATCATATATTTCCCTCAAATGGATTATGAAAAAATAATTATAGGATATTTTAGGTACTTATATGTAATTGAAATTAATATAACATTGATTGGTAATAAGGGACAACCATTTATGAACAAAGGTTAAGAATGTTAACCTATTCAAACTACCTTTATAAAAAGACAAGTTCACTTATCTATGTCCTCATGTTAATCCACTATTTTCATGGAAAATCAAGCCTATAAATAAAATTTTAGGGTTATATTTAAATAAAATCTATGGTAAATTTTTTTGGTTTAGGGGTTTTTACTCTATGAATCATTACTAAGAGTACAAGACACCCAAAACCTTCCTAAAACCCTAGCTCAGACCCGATCATAGAGATCAATATTTATTTGAATAAAAAATCATTAGTTGGCCTATATAAAAAATGTATTAGGTATAAAAATTATTGGATATTACAACCATGGTAGTGAGTTATGTGGATATTGTATGGAAGTATCATAAATATATACTTTTGTAAGGTTTTGGGTAGAATGAAAAGTTCTATGCACAATGAAGAGTTTAAAATCATTGGAGGGGGTGGTTTGGGACTTTTTCCATCCACTTAAGTCATAATATTTCTATATTTTCACCTATAAATGTCTATGCAACTCATTTTCAAATTGTCAATCTGCATAAGTCAAGAACACGAAAACATAGTCAAGTAATGTGACCAGATTACATATGTTTCTTGATCAAAAGAGGTAATGTGATGATGCAAGGAGTTGTTTTAGACTTAAAAATCCTCTATATATAGGTTTTAAATCTCTCTTACAGGTCTTTAATGGCTTCCAAACACCAAAACTTAAGCAATTAGGCTTAATTAGCCTATTTGGTCTTTTGGTCAACAAGAGAGCTCAAAGTTGGTGTAAAGGGGCTAATGAGGAGAGTTAATACCAGGTATAATTCCATGTAACTGATGATTTGAATGGGTCAAAAACACTCTCCATAGTCATAATAGAGTTAAGGGGAATAATTTATTTACTTTATTAAATATACTTAAGAAGAAGATGGAATGTTGTATGTTTGTAGTGACTTAACTACAATACTTTCATGTTGTAACTACCAAGGAGGAGTTATTCAACCAAATTAGGAGATTAACATGCCTTGAAATAGGTTTAAAATTCAAACATATTCTCCATTACCTCCACTTCTATTCCAAAATGAGTCATTGAAGTGACTAATGCATGGGGAGTTGAATGAAAAGCTACTTGTAACTGATAGATTGAGTGGACCTTGGTCATTTATGACCTTTTTATCAACTCCACACTAGATTAACCTCTATTTATCTCCTTTTATAATATATATTAAAGCCTTTATTCCTTGTATTATATCCCTCAAGATGGTATAAGGAAACTCTACCAAGCATTGTATTTACAAACCTATTGCACTAATGAATATAACTCCTACAATTCCTTCATGATCAATACATAGTGTATTTATGATTGTTTTGATATGTATAAGTTATTTAATCTTACCTTTATTTTAGTCTGATTTCACCTAGGTAGTAATAATATTTCCTTGTAGGTCATCTAATGTGTCCTAAGGTTGATGACTCAAGCTTGAAGTGGATGGATGATTATAAGTGCATTGAATTAGGCCTTATTATCATTACCCTCTTGATCTAATCAATAAAAATGATATCTAGGTGAAATAATGTTTCTTAAAAGACATTGAAGGTAATGTGTTAGTTCTATGAATTACCGATTAGTGTGATTAAGACTCTAAGTTGAGTAGATAAGTGAGTATATTGGTGCATCACGACTTTAGATTAGGTTTCATTTATGAAATTACTCTTCCCTTTTCATCCAAATAGGATTAGGAATTAGATATAAAATTAAAAATATCAAATAAAGGAGTTATCCCCATTAAAATCAATAGGTTTGGCATAAAAAATAGGTAACCCACAGCCTATAGTCCACTCCCATGTTATCCTAGGTTTGAGGTGGATGTGAACAGTCCTTTCCTTAGTAAGGGTGAAACTTAGATATATAATAATAATAGTGGGTCATATTGTTATAAGTTGGAACCTAATTCCCTAATTAAAAGGGGATACTATCTAGATCTAGTGGTGGTTTAATTCTCTTGCTCACACTACCACCTTTCTTCTAATATATGGTAAATAAGTAACCTCTTTTTGATGTCATTTTCACAATGCTACAAACCATGAATATCTCTAGGTTTCACATGAGCTCAACTTGTCCCATTTAAATATTCAACTTTAAACTCAATTAAAACATTAGAGACAAAAGATCCAAGTTGAGGAGGCTCACAAGGATAGAGGATCTTAATTAAAAGCTCATATGCAATAGTTGATAATAGGATATAATGTCTCTAAGGACCTTTTTGTCCTTCTCCACTCTAAAAGAGTTGTTGTTAGAATTAAAGATATCAAGGAAGGAAATGCCCAGCTTAACAAACTTCCTAACATTTTGTAAGCTTTTGATGTTCATTACCATTGTGTGTTTTCAATACAAGCATCCTATCCTAAAAAGTTTCTTATTCATAAACGATTTCTTATGATAAACCCTTATTTCTCAAAGACCTCCATGAGGTTGTTAAGCAGATGGTAGTTAAAAAATCTCAAAGAATTGATAGTTTCTCATGTGAATTCTACTAGACCCTTTGGGATACTGTTGGCCCTAATATTCATAATGTTTCATTTGAAGCTATTTTAACTAAATCCTTAGGACCCCTTATAAATTAGGGTAAAAATATGTTTATTCCCAAGGATGGTGATCTTGAAATTATCACCAATTGGAGGCCTATTAGTTTTCTTAATGTTTTCTATCATATAATTGGTAAGGCCTTAGCCCTTAAGGTTAACCACTTTACTCTTTTAATTTTTAGGAGTGAATAAACTAGCTTTATTCAACACATATTCATTTTGGATAATGTCATTACCATTTGGGAAGGTATGAAATGGCCTTGGATTTCCAATTAAAAAGATTTGTTTGTCAATATTGATTTTGAGATGGCCTATTATTGTATTAAGTAGAGCTTCATTCTAGCCATGTTTTAGGCCCTTGGTTTTGGGCCAAATTTGTTCAAATGGTCAATACAAATTTTTAGGATGTTGGAGATTGTATTATAATTAATGACACCCAATATTATCGATTTGAACTTAATCATTGTATCCAATAAGGATGTCCTTTATCCCATTCTTTATATGTGTTATTAAGAGAAGGCTTTAGCTACCTTTTAGATAACTACATTCGTAGGGGTTTGGTGAAAGCCATTTGCCTCCCTGAGTCTAATAGACAGATTTTGAATGGCCACTTCATAGATGATTATTTCATCACACTTCATGAGGAATAAGAGTCATTTAAGAATGTTATTGAATGCCTACATATTTTTTATTTAGCTTCAATCTCATCTATCCAATGGAGGAAGACTTAATGCCACCACCAGTCTCTAGGTTGTAAACCTTCTTGGCTGAAGGGATATCAATGCTAGTGGATTATAAAAAGATTGAAGTTTAAGTTTACTGGCATACCTTTCACTTTTCAAGATTCTCCCTTAGAACTATGGTCTTATGTGGTTGAAAGAGTTGAAAAAAAAATTCTTTTTGGATCACAAAGCCTCTATCTCTTTTTGGAAAATTTCAAATTTGTTCTAAAGTTTTGGCAGATACTCATGTGTATTATTATTATTATTATTATTATTATTATTATTATTATTATTATTATTATTATTATTATTATTATTATTATTATTATTATTATTATTATTATTATTATTATTATTATTATTATTATTATTATTATTATTATTGGGCCCCTTATAATGCCTCTTGCAATAAGTTATAAAAACTCCTAAGAGATTTTTTATGGGCTAATTCTGAGGGCCACAAAGTCTTTTATAGAGTTACTTGGAACATATGATGCTGACCCAAGAAAGGGGGTGTTCTAGACCTCTTAGACATCAATATTCAAGGCATTGATATTTGTGCCAAATGTAGTGTTATAGGTATTGTTAGGGATGAAGCTTGGAATATTATTCTACACCAATTTATTTATTAGGGACTTCCATATGGTAAAAAAGTATGGAAATGTCTAAGACTTCACTCACTACTCATTAACCCAGTTCTAATTAAAATCAAAGGTACCTTTATTTCTTAAATCCTATAGAAATCATGGGAGAATATTAAGCCTCATATTAATTAGGTAGGTGAGGGTTTCAATAATGGCCTATCCATTAATCTCCAGACTCTTTGGTGGTCACCTTTCTTAAACTTTCACAATGTTCCCCTTTCCTTAGTCCCTTGGGTTAAAGGGTTAAGTATTTTCATAAAAGTTGTGGAATTTATAAATTACATATTTTCCAAGGATAATTAGGCATGGATCACTTGGAAACAAATTTAGAACAGATTTAATTTAAATAATTCAATTGTAGAGGCTATAGCATAAAATTAAGGTTCTATACATGATGAATAGTTTCACAAAATAGGGGTCAACTCCCTTATTCCTTGGTGGAAGGATTAGAATTGGAAATTAACCATCCCCTTCAACTAATAATCCCCTTAGATGGGTTATAAGTTTATATCCCCTTAGAATATTCTTGATGCAATGCTCAACTTTAGATTGAATCTACATTCTAGACATGGGGTTTAGGCCAAACACTTTAACACTTTATGGACTGCTATCATTGAGGCTAACAAAGCTCATTTTTCATGGTGTATCCTTTATCAGGGATTGCATGTGGGCCATTGGATTAAGCATCTTGGAGTCTCAAACCCCATTTTCCCAAATTTTTGGCAACTACAGACTATTAAGAAACTTTTTTTTTTGTTTTTATATCACACACAATCTACATGGAATTGGATGCATTCCCTTTTTCTTCCCTTCTAACCTAAATTATTCATGTGGAAAATGGCTCTCTCAGGTAACATGGCTCTATTGAATGTAAAATAAAGTATATTTTGAGTTGATATTTTATTTCAAATATGGAAAGCTATAAATTATGCTTGCTTTAATCATGAAGAGCTAGAATGTTTCTATTACAAATAAAATTATAGTTCTATCTAATTTCACTCTTCAAATTCAAAGCCAAAATGATATAGTCCACATGGATCTTAACTACCAAAAACATTTGCTCAACCACTATGGAAATGCCCCATGTGTAGTTAAGCAAGAACCTCCTGAGCCTTCATAATATCTAACACCTCCTTGAGGATGAGGGCATGGACCATGCCAGAAGTGTTCCAAAACCAAACATAGGATTCCTTCTCCTCATTGGTCACCACCTTACTGGGCTTCCCCATAATGTGGTGGTCCAACTATTTTTTACAAATTTGGACGTAATGTAAGGTTTAGATCTCTCCTCCCCAAACTCATAATGGTACCATCAATGACTAGGGTCCTCCCCCCACAAGGCAAATTTATAAAACTGGCTATGGATATCTCTCTTGATAGAAACCAAGATAAGGAATTAACAACTCAACAAAATGATGGGTGGAATCCCTTACATGTGGATGAAGACCCCTCTTACTCTTAGAGGATGGGTTTATAAGCCTCAGGACCCACCATCTCCACTTCTTCCCCTAACATCCAAGTTTTATTGTGGTTGCTTAATTATCCTCTTTATTAATCTGTATTACTTTATCTACTTTATTGTTAAATTGTTGATGTGATGTTTCTATAGGTAGGATTACAAGATGCATTAGTTCATGTGTTAGTTAAGAAAATATATTATTAATAACCATATAGACACAAATATTATTCCCACTCCCTTATAAGGTGTTTCAAATAAATTCTAATGTCTATTTAAATAATAAATACTACCAAACCTTCCAAATAACTTTGATCAAATTTCTATAGTTATTTGGAAATCTGTTGCAAATTTAATCAACCTAGTTGAAATTTTTTATTTTATAAAGTCATAATTTGACTGAACTATAATTAGAAGAAGGTGACATTTGTGTACAGAACCATACACTAGTTAGGGCATTATGAATGTGAAATAACACATGCACATCATATGTGCTACTGAATTAGAAGAATTTAGTGGTTTAGAGCATCATTTTTCATGGTTAAAATTTAACTCAAAGTGATTTGAGATAAGATAATAATCGCATAAAATGTGTTGCCTCATTGGGGGATAGATTATCCTAAATCAACACCTATATGTTACATGCTCAAACCATTTAGTGTGTTTTAGTGTTTTTGGCCCAGATTGTGTATTATCACAAAATAAATCTTAGATTGACAATTGTAACACAATAGTGATATGAATTGGATATATACATTTTACCTTGTTTGAGAAGGTGTGATGAGACAATCAATCAAAGATATGTCTTTTAAAATAATGAAAAGGTCACTATAATTAGAAGAAATAATTTTTGTTCCCATTTTCCATTTTATAAATTTGCATGAATTATAGAGAAGAAGGTTTGTGAATGCCCCAAACATCATTTGGGTGGCCCATGATACCACCTAGAGGGGAATACTAAAATTTTGAAAATATTTGATGTGTTTGCCCTTGATTATAATAAATATAATATCATTCATTTGAACAAAAATGGCTAAAAATGTAGCAATTAGAAGAAAGTGGAAGGAAAAATAGACCAGTTGGGATAAAATATTATCCCAAGAGAGGTAAAATGTAGAAACTATAGGCCTAGGGGTGCAATGTTTTGAAAAATTTACTATATTTTGATCCCTAGGGTAAAAAGTCATTTTGTGCCCTAACTGTAGTAAATTTGGAGTTCTGGTATTCACGTGAGAGTAAGATCAGTAAGATGGCCAATATCCCATACCACTGACATCTTGGGGAACACATGAGAGAGTACCAATTGTAATCAGGGAATGGGGCATCTATATGTATCTTTTTGGGTTTCAGAATTTATCATTTAATGCATTTATTTAATGTAGGATGTGGTAGTTGAGGTGATCTCATCATTTTCTCAATTTGGAAAATGATGCAATCACCTAAAATAATGGAAGGAATGCCATGAGATTGATGATATCACCAATCCTTCAATGGGATTATGGGTTGAAATGGTGAGATTGCCATTAAAATAATGAATGTGTATTTTTAAGTGAATTTTTCCTTGGTAAATGGTGATTTCACAAATATTGGGGATATCGCCTTGCCAAATGACAAGAAATGACCTAATAAATAATGAGAGCATTGGAACAATAGACAGAATGCTAGAAGAAAGTAGAATGGGGCTGATGGGGGATTAAGCCAAGCCCAAAATTAAAATATTAGAGATAGAGGCATATAAAGTTTTATTATACACCTAAAAATAAGAAGAATCTAATTTAGAAAGATAATTGATGTGATCCCCACCTTGTGATTTAAAAGAGCAGTAGTAGTTACCATATCATGGGATTAGCTCTCCCAAGTTCTAAAGTGATAGGGGCTCATGATAGATGATCTCATGGGTGTCTTGGTTGTAGTGCACCTATGTCATCTAGCAAATTTGCTAGTGATTCATGCATATAGAGCATACTTGTTAGCACTGGTAGAGATATGTCACTCCAAGACTTCCACCTTTCATCTACCAACTATGGAGGTGATAGTGACATTAGAGGATGTGCCCTTGATTCTATAGGTACCCATGTGAGAAACCATGCTTACTTGGATGGGGCCAAAGAGATAAGCAATGATAAATGACCTACTTGGGGTAGTGGAACAAGAGATTATGGATGATTGCATTGACATAGATGCACTAGAAGACTTGGCTTGGTCCTCAGAGGGTGGAAAAGAGGAGGGGATAGTTTCCTTAGAGGTAGTAGATTTGATGGCTCTTATCAGTGGCCTTATGTTGTCTAAAAAGAGTGGGAAATACTTTCCCTTAGGGTTGATCAACATGGTATAATATATATTAGATCACCTAACATTTTTTACCAAGGGGCGTATGATTATATCACAACTGTATAGGGATATGCACATGATTATGCATAGGGAAGGGACCGACATATCACATAAGACACTATTATAGGTATAAGATTTGGAGTATATTCATATTGCATGGATAGTGGGGATAAGGTATCAAAGTGGACCAGAGGATCCCATAGCTTAGGCATGGTACTCAATAGGACTAGGGATGTAGGGACATTTGGGGTACCTACCCTATTATAAGCAAGCCATTAATGAGATAGAGGATGAAGACTTCATTTAGTGTCCCTACATAGAGACATAGTTTACATGGTAGAGGACATATTTTTATTAGATACATGATCACACCATGTTATATCATAAGGTGACATGAATATACAATGGAGAGATACATGTTATATCATGTCTAGTGGTAGTTTGGTATGTAGCAGGATGTCCAAGAGGGTCCATATTACTTCACCCATGTGACTAGGGAGATTA
The DNA here is from genome assembly GCA_037957365.1 of Torreya grandis. Lineage (NCBI taxonomy): Eukaryota > Viridiplantae > Streptophyta > Pinopsida > Cupressales > Taxaceae > Torreya > Torreya grandis. Next base: position 1,354,534 of record JARHVA010004555.1, on the reverse strand, counting down.
AGGAGTGGGGGCCACCAATGCCCAAGGTAGAGGTAGTGATTAATTATGATAGGGTAGTATATGTGCTATAGGATAACATTGATGGAGTTTTAGATGTAGGGGTGACTAATGGATATGCCACTTGGTGGTTAGGAGTATGACCCATTCAATTGACTACACCATTACCCTAGTAGCTAGTTTTAAGATAGTGATGGGATAGGATAAGGAGGGATTAGGGACAAGCCCCAACATAATCATAAGGTTAGGTACTAGTATAGCATACCATCCCATTTTCTATTCCATTATACATTGTATATCTTGACAGGTTGTAGGATCTGATGGAGGAAGTGAAGATGGCCGAGTTAGATGGACTTGATGTGGATACAAGGTATGCCCCAAGTAGAGGGATAGGTTCTAGAGAGGCAAGGTCATTTGAGATAGGTACAAGATCAGGAAGTTTAGGGGCATTAGGCACAAGAATGTCTATAAATGACTAGACACTGATTGATAGGATCAAAAGGGAGATATCTATATGCCTTGTAGAGACAGTAAGTTTATAGAGCACTATGGTTGGGTTATAGGTATAGTTGGCTAATTCACAAAGAGAGACCATGTGACTATAATTTTTGATCATAGCCAATGATTCAAATATTACAGATCTTAGGGGTTAGGTGGCATAATTAGTAGGGGTTTAGTCCTAGTTAGCCACACAAGTGTAGAGTACATGTTAGTGGTTGGTGAGTGGGACTTTTTTCTATTGGATATGCAAAGGCTAACTAAAGAAAGATATGATGTGCATAACACCATGGTAGATATAAGAGTAGGTTTGATGAGATCCTTCGCCAATGTGATTGTGACCAAGGATTATTTATTTCACACTAAAGAATATATACTATACACTAAAGATTAGATAGACTACTAAAGGTAGGAATACAAGGTGGAAGTTATTATAGATTAGAGAGTGTGTTACTATAGGGAGTATACAAGGTCACATCAGATAAGCTGGACTACTAGGTCGAGGCATGGGACAAATTTAGAGCAATTGATGATGTAGCTTGCTGCATAACAGGTTGTCATGGAGCCTCCAACACCATGTCTACCAGTAGCTACTACATCTAGGATAGGTCAGGGTCTTCATTAGAGTCTTACCAAGAAAGAGTAGGATGGGAGTTAATTATACTATCTCTGACTTTTTTGTGTACTTATGAGATGTATATATACTCTCTAAATGTATATGAACATGTTTTGAGACATACATACATACATACATACATACATACATACATATATATATATATATGATAGTCATTTTTGGCATAATGCTACTTATTCATAGACTGTTAATATTATTTCATTGTGGCATGATGTGTTCATTGATATTGCTCTTCTTATGAGATTTTTTGATATGCTAGTTTCATAAGATGTATACCCTTTATTTACAATATGGATGTTGATGTTGATGTTGATGTATTAGTAGGATATAACAAATACATCAACATCAACATCAACATCAACATCCATATTGTTGGATAATAAGATATACTTTAGGTTATGCATGTCCCAAACTAATCATAGAAATAGTCAATTAGACTCACAATATATGTTAAGAGATTCACATCTTGCATAATTTCTTATGTTAGGTAAGGTTCATTTATAAATTATCTTTATATATTTATTGACTTTTGGATTTGAAGCACTTGGTGTTTATTATAGCAATTTTGAAAATATACATCATAAGTATGAGTAACTTATAATAACATTATATTTTTATTTGCAATTGATTGGTTCAAATGTGAATATTTATAACTAAGTATAATGATAAAAATTACCAAAACCAAAGTTATAACTATTTGCATTTAAACAAAAAAAAAAAAAAAAGGTAACCAAATTTCAAATCTAGATACGAAAAATCAAGTTTTAAGTAAGCACAAGAATGTATACAAATAAATTAAGGACAAATTGACCAAAAATGTGAAATAAAGATATGAATAATAAAGATTCATGTGTTTTAACAAAATATACTTGGAAAATAAAAAAGTAAGAAAATAAGTCAAACACAATTATAAACAAATAAAGCCTAAATTAAAACTAGACTAAAAATGTTTATAGAATGTATTTGAACATAAAATAACTAGAGAATACAAATAACAAGACAAAATATGAGAAAAAAAGATAAAAAATGAAAAGGTACAATAAAACACTAAGAAACAAAGATCAATCTACTAATAAAAATGCATAAGTAACAAAACTACAACAAATAAATAAACAACTAAACAAAATAACAATGAAAACATAAAAAAACACAAACAAGAAAAAATAAACAAAACAATAAACAACAAAAATAAATGAAGAGAGAACAAATCACAATAGAAAAATACTAAATATCAAGTAAACACATACAAAGAATGGTTAGTCACAATGCTAGTGAACATAAAAAATAATTATTTGCTTATATGTAGTAGAGGCATTACTTTATTTTAAAAGGTGATCCCTAATCTAATAATATTGATATGGATACAACAAGACAAAAATAAAGAACAAAAAGTTTCCACCAAGTGATAGGGAAACAACACAAGAAAAAATGATGGAAGATAGAAGAAAAAGAAGGGGTGGCTAACTTGATTTCATGTGCATGATGCAAGTAGATGCTACCTACATTGTTTCATGGATGAAATATCCAAAATTAACTTCAAGACAAATGTATTTCTCCCAAGATATGGGATATAAAAAAGTGATGATAAGATAACATGATGAATATTTGAGAAGAATAAAGAAATGAGCTCACAAAATGGAAAGTGTGTTCAAAAAAAAATGTAGAGAGCATAGAATCAAATTAAACAAGGTTTTTGTTTGTTTTATCCATAGATTTCTAATATTTTCGTGTTTTTGGGATAAGTAAGATAAATTAAATATTAACAAAAAGGCATAGGGAACTACCTAACTAAGGAGATGTACTTCCATAGGCAAGACTTCAATAAACAACTAAACTGGATGGAATGAGGATCATTTATATAAAAAATGGCATAAAGAAACAACTAATAAATGAGATGGACATTGAAGATTAGAATTTATAATAACAACTAAAATTGGATACAACAACCTACTTTGATCCTATCAAGGCAACAATGCCTACAAAACAATAGTAAAATAATAATAGAATAATATGAAGTGTTAGATAAATATGAAGAAACATTCATTAGGTAACAACCATGTGTTTATACATCCTTATTCACTTATTTGTAAGAGCAAGCTATAAAATACTATTCAATTTGAACTACTTTGTAGATCTAGCATTGGGTGTGTCTAGAAATCTTATGAGTCATAATCAGGGTCATAATTGGTTAAGGAATAAAACTGTCTAGGTTACATTGACCTAGCTTATGAAAAGAATATTTTTCTAAATAGAGTGGTTCAAGGTTATACTAGTTTATAATGGAATAAAAATGAGTCTAGTGTAATATATATGATCCAAAGTGCCAACAGTCCAGGGGTACAATGGTATAGAGCAGTAAAAAAATATGGTTCACATTAAAATGGTCTGGGGTAGGTCAATATAGAATAAAAAATGGTCCAAGATAGGATGGTCTAGGATATAATAGTAGGATAAAATGAATTCATCATAAGTTGCCCCAAAGTAAGGGATCTTGTAGATAATGGTTTGAAAGGTTGTCAAGTGTACAACCCCTTGAGATGTATAATATTCATAGGTTCTGAGAGTTCTTCACCATTTAGAATAGCTAGTTCATATGCCCCCAATCCATAATTTGTTATGATGACATATGGGCCTAACTAATTGGGTTGAAACTTACCCCTCTTTTTATATTCAAGATTAGTGTTATTTTGACTATTTTTAAAAACCAAATCACCAATTTTGAACTCCCTAAGAGAATGCACTTGTTATAGCTTATATGCAATCTATTCTGATATGCTATCAAGTTATCCAGTGTAGTCAAATACTTTCCATCAAGGAGTTCTAACTCTTATAACCTAGAAATTATATTATATTCATCATCTTCAATATTCTCCAAGGATACTCATAGTGAAGGCAACTTGATCTCAATTGACATAATAGTTTTTATTTTCCATAAACAAGGGAGTATGGAGTAGCTCCTATGGGGGTTAGATGACTAGTACAATAAGCCCACATGGTAAGAAAAATTTGTAAGTGCCAATTAAGGTCAGCATCATTGACAATATTCTTTAGGATTGCAACAATGGATTTGTTCAACACCTCATCTTGGCCATTTCCTTGTGGGATATATGGTGTGGATTTCTTGTGCTTGATTTTGAATTTTTCATAAAGAGTCTTAACATCTTAGTTTACAAATGATCCAACATTATCAAATATAATATTTTTTGGGATACCATATTGAAAAATGATATGGTAATGGGTAGACATGTTAATCTACTTCTCAATGATGTAAGTGAGAGGAATGGCCTCTATCCACTTAGTAAAATACTTGATAGCAGTGAGAATATGTTTGTGGCCATCATAAGAGGTTGGGTCGATTTTATCAATGAGATTGAGGTCTCATGAATAAAATGACCATGGTGTATTAATCTACTGGAGTGGAAAGGAAGGTACATGTATTAAATTACCATGTTGTTTGTAGGAAACACACTTCTTGACTTAATTACAAGCATCTATATCCATCTTGGAACAATAGTAACTTGTTCTAAGGAGATTTTTGGCTAAGAGTACACCATTGGTGTGGGCTCCAAACTTAATTCATGAACTTAAGTTCTAACTTGGATTATCTCAAAGATTAAAAAAAAAGAAGCATTCCATCATATCCTTTATAATAAAGCATGTTTCCAAGGAAGGTATAATGGGCTAAGTAAAATTTTATATCGGTTATTGGAATGGTCAAGTGGAAAACCATGATCACAAAAATAATTATAAATGTCTTAGAACCAAGGTAGTTTAGGTGGGGGATTGATACCATCAATGGTACATAAATTCTCTAATTTTGATAACACATGAGTAAGCTATAGAATATATTCAATGAGAAATTTGTACTCTTTAGCATTTATATAAATTTGTATCATGGACTTCATTGTCACCATTTCATCAACTATTCTATTATCAGCCCATAATACCTTGTCAAATTATAGAGATTTGAAGTGGGTCTTGAGATTATCCACAATATGCTTGTTGTTAGAGGTAAAATCACTGAGAGGGGAGGAGTACTAAAATTAGTGAGTCCATCTTTTAAACTATTAAACAATCAATATATATCAACTTTATCAAGCAACATTAACAAGGTAGCTCATTCATTCAATGCATATACAAGATCAAATACAACACATAGTTCTTTTGGGAAACCCTCATGGGGAATAAAACCCACTCTCAATTTTGCAACACATGGAATAATATCCTATAAGAAATTAAAATCAAGAAATGGATCAAATACTTTAGACTAGAAAACCTTGATCATGTCCTCCTAACCAAAGGTATTTAGTGAAACACATGTTTCACAAGGAGAAACTACCCCTAAGGAAGATCAAGTCCTTTACACCCCATTTGAAGTGAATACCAACACCTTAGAACTGATGTCTTCAACACCTAATGATGGATATCTATTTATCTAACCCCTGCACAAACTTCCTCTCTATCTCATATAAGCGTCTCACATAGGCATGCCACAATCTCTCTCATTCTTTACTCAAACTATCCTTATGTACATACTCAGACCTCTTTGCATATCCACAAAATGCAAGAGCACTATTCTGACATTAAGAACATGAATTAAAGTTCATGCACATAGTTAAAAAACTAATTTTATCATTAACTCAATCAACAGGCACACTACCTATCCTTCCTTATTCACTTCAACACATACTCCTCACACAAGCCTTCTCTAAGTTCTCACATGTATTTCACATAAAATTATATAAATCATCATATTTGATTTCACTATATATATAACTATCATAAATTATCAACAACTTGGTCATACACAAAATATGCATTCACCCTTAAGGTATCTTACATAGGTCACACTTAAGCACAATCCACTTTCAAATAGGCTTTAGTTACTTTTAGGTCCTATGGAAACCCATTCATCTCTTTGATAATACTATGAGAAAAATAAAACATAGGAAAACATTTAAAATGCATAGACCCATTAAACATGATCTATAGGTCCTCCTTAAGTTCCAATAATCATCACAATACCCTTTTTCTTAAGCACAATTTACTCAAATAACTTTATGTACACACAGTCATTATGAGAAAACACATAATCACATTATAATCCTTTATTAATAATACATATGATTTTTCAATCCTTCATAATTCTTAAAAAGAATCCTTGAGTCTCCAACATTCCCATATAGCTAATTAATCAAGAGATATCAAAATAGCATCAAAACAAGCTTGAACAATCTTCTCGGGTCACTTACAGTCCATGTATTAACACAAAATAAACTCTTAAGCTCATTATATTTATTTTTATATATAATTATACCTTAAAATTATTTTTTCCATATGTACCTTGGATTCCTCTCCATGAGAAAATTCATTCTTGACCAAAAAATATGGTCCATAAACAACAAACTAGTTTTTCCCTTTGTTAAATTTAAATATTCATAAGCAAATGGTCACATTTAAACTTTAAATACTATGCTCTCATCTCATGTCCTCTTAGCTTTGGATCAATATTTCACCATCGATCTTGTCTAAAATTTAATGTATAGGCACCAATGCTCAAACGTTAAACACATGACAATTGACCTCATCTTGTGCATTCTGGTAACTTTGATGTCATACACTTCATCAATCTCTTATACATAGCTTGGTCTTCAACAAAGCTAAACAATTGTCACTTTAACCTATTGAATTTAATAGACACCACTAATCTCTATTTTTATGATCACCTACTCACCATTGATCCTTGGAAGAAGCTTAATCTTTATCTCTGCTCAACCTTAAACATATAACACTTGTAACCATCTTGCTACTTACTAACATCTTAGAGCAAACACACATAATTGATATATTTGAGAGTTGTTTGAACATTAAATTATGAAAAATTTACTAAGTATCAGGACCATTACAATCTATCTAAGTAGCCAACTTTTAACCTCAATAACTTTTTCTATGCTTAGACATATGATCTAAAATTTGGACCATATGATTTCCTCACATAGGAAAATCCAACAATGTGACAAAATGATCCTGAAATACTCACACATGTGAGATATAATGACATTAAAATTCTCACTCAAATTGTTTTTCCATAGAGCCAACTATATCAAAAACTTGTCTGAAAGGCTAACTTTGCACATGCATATCTTTTGACGTGCTTCAACACATGACCTAAAATTTAAAATAAATCAACTAGAATTTAAATTGAATAAAACCATATGATCATATTGTTTTTAAATTTCCACATGTTAAATATATTCCATCACCAAACTAATTACTTAGCTCTTTCTTGCCTCATGTAAATTTGACAAGTATGGAAAAACACTATCAAAATTCATGGGAGCCCAAATTTACACTTGCATATCATTGAATACACTTAGGTGCATGAATTGAGACATATCACATAGAAAATAGGGACTAATTTGATCACAACCATATGACCAACTCCCCCTGACTCATCCACATGTGGTAATGGTGATGTCAACACACTGCCTACTCAGATTTTCTACCACTAGACCTAAATTGTCTAGGTGAAAACAATGATCAACCAGATGAAATACACTTATTCACACAGGAAATAAAATCCCAAAAAACCTCTTATATGACCCATTTCATAGCCTCAAATCACCATATTCATTCCTAAACATCTTTAGTCATGTCAAAATTGAATATTAACAAAGCCAACTTTAAGCATATTAGGACAAGCACATTGCACACTTTATCATTATCACTTAGGCTATAAAATCACTTCATCCACTCACCAATACAAATCCATGACATAATGATGACATCATTTATAACTCTCCAAAAATATCCCCCTTTATTATTGATGTCAATAAATATCATTCATCTCACCTTCATTCTCTCTTCAAACACTCTCATAATAGGAACTTTATCCCCCTTTGACATAATGACAAAGTGGCCACCAATTGATCTTGAGGACATAAAAATACCATTAAAATAGGAGAGTACCACCTTATAAAGATGATAAAAAAAATCCCCCTTACCTTGAGTCTACCTCTTCTTGTCTTGCCAACTTCCTCTTGCTCCATGTTAATACTCTCTTCTTCAACCAAACACTATAATCAATGTAAGAAGAACACACAAATATTAATAGGTGTGATAAAGTCATGATACAAACCTTATTTAAATCTCATCTATATTAGATATCACCACATATTCAATATGACTGAAACATCTCACATATGCTCCACCTTACATCATGTAAAGGTCATCAAGTCATTCAAGCTACCTGAGTTATCTGTCCCTAACTTTGTGCATACCACCTTGTACTTCTCAAATATACACTATAAAAAAATGTAACTCTTAAAAAAACATTTGAGAGGGACTCCCCCTAGAATATTTGACAAATTGCATCACTTGAGCATCTTCAGATCTCCACACATCATGAGGAACCATGATACAGGCTTACTAGCCTTGTTTCTTAAGACACTTCCAAGACCACCAAAAGAAATTCATGCCACCCACCAAATAGATAACATGATAAAAAACAACTTGAGAAATATTCTTGAAACACACATACCTTGATTTTTGGATAAACTAAACAAAAAACACATCTTCAAGACCAGGCCTATCTAAACTCCTTGTATCCCTACCTAAAACTTTCATAGCCCACAAAGTTCAATATACACATCTTCAAAACCTAAAAATTAATATCTAGAGCACTCTCATCTATCCCATCAAGCACACCAATTTTAAATAACTAGATCATCCCCTACACCATACTTCCTTCAAAAATGTACTCCCTAATTAGGCCTCCAACTTGATAAAAACATTAATAACTTGAGAACCAAAAACCTTAAAATATATGTGAATCCTAATTTTATAACCCATTTGTCCCAATAAACATATTAAAAATCCTTAGACCTCAAATCATAAGGCAAACCACTTTTTTATTAGAGCCCAAACCCTAGAATCTCAAAACAAATAGAGTCCACAAACCTCCTTCTAGTCAACATCCACCTCTAAAACTTTTTTCACACATGGAGATAACCAATACATACTTCTAGACCAAAATTAGTTATTACACACCATTGGGAACCTTAACTTCCTATAACCCATTTTAGGACCTACATACTCTTAAGCACAAACTAGGAAACCTGAGAGCAAATAAAAATATCCAATTTGACTTGAATGTACCTTTAGACCATAAAACCACCTACTCCAACTGAAAAGACTCATCTCTATCCTTTTAGGACCTTCTGAAGATCACCATAGCACCACTTAGTTCTCCACTAAAAGGAGTCTCTTAAGAAACATAGATAGAGACATTTTTTGTACCACTATACTCTAAAATAAATTGAAGCCAAGAGTGGCCCACATCTACTCAAAAACCATTAGAATCTTCTTATAACTATAAGACTTCTTTCTCTTTTTATTCTTCTCTTTAGTCTAAACTATGACAACTAGTTCCTTTTCTGTATCACTCTCCTATTTTAAGATAAAATTGATAACACAAGGAACAAATATGGAATCTTGACATACCTTTTCATTTGCATCATCAACCTTGTATCTTAGAACCTCATCACCAAGTACAAACAATTGAAGTTCTTTTCATGGCACTTGATCAACAACAACATGATGTTCACTTGTATCCCATACACATATCAGGACTATCCTTAATTATTACCTTGGTCTTCTCCTTGAGTTTGGTCTCATCATTCACAACATGAGCAATCAATGAGATCTCTTGACACTATTCACATTTTGAAACATTTTCCACTATAGCAAACATATTACTTAGACTTGAGGTCTCATCATGACTCATACTTACCACCTTTGGCTTCCATGAGTTAACTTGCCTTCTTCCTTACACTTTAGGATCCTCATTGAACCTATCCTAACTTGTGGGCCTCTACTTGTAGAATCTAGCAATGTGAAATATCTTTTGATAGTTGAAGCACATCATAAATTTTAAAATAATCTCATTCTATCATACCATATTTGGATAAAATCTTATAATGTTTCTTAGTGCACAACAACTGAAACACTCAATATCTATTGAAATAAACTCAACTTGCCTTACCTTAAATGGATAATGTTTTGAAAAGCATTCCACATCATGATATTTAAAACAATCAACCTTGCTCACACCTTTGAAATGATGACCCTCATCATAGTTTCATGCAAATTCATTTTTAACAAGTCTTTTGTATTCTCTAGCTCTATGATGAAATTAATTAGAAGTGTAATAGTAACCATTAAAACTTGCATACCTCATGGTATTTGGCTATCTAATCTAATTTATCTTTATTCTGCCAGTGCCTTCATTCCTTGTCTGGTGATTTATCTTTAGATTATGATTGTTCTTGTTCACATTAGGCTTCATCTTGTCTTGAGTTGCATTCTCTAGTTATTCTTTGTATCCAAGACTAGTTCTATCACTTTCATGATTTTAATCACTCAAAATATTGTGTAGATCACTTGAGATCTTTTAAAATCTTACAAATGACATTACCTTACTATATATCTTCTCTAACTCATATTTGAGTGACTCATTTTCAATTACATGTGTTGCACATTCATATTCTTTAGCTTTTAGGATTTTAGACATGATTTCCAATTGACTACTGAGATGTTTGACCATATCTTCATGCTCCTTGGAATCTTCATCCAATATTTCCTCAAACACATTGAATTTCTCCCTAAATTCCTTAAGTTTAGATTTCATCTTCTTATTGATATTCTTCTCAATCTTCAGTTCTTCATGAGAATTTGTCAATGCAATATCATAGTCTACTTCATCTTCATCATTGTTTGAATCACTCCAAGTAGACTCATCTTTAGTAGGACAATAATATTTATGATCATACTTTGAGTCACTATCTTCACTCTCATATGATGATTTATAATCTTGTTTGGTGTAGAGACTCTTTTTGTCTTGGAAGTACTTATTATTATCAAACCTTTTGAATCCCTTTTTTCTTTTATTAGACCTGAATGATCTCTTGCTATCATCATGACCTTGATCATGATCTTCATCATCATCCTTCTTATACTTATGAGGGCAACTATCATCAAAATGTCCTATCTCACCATAATTGAAGCATTTGAGGGGTAGTTTACCTTTATACTTGCATGAACCTATTCTCAATTTCCTTGAAATCAAAGTAATTATTTCATCCTCATCTATATCAAAAATGTCACCCTCTTTGGGTTTCTTACCTTGAAAATTCTTTTTTGGCTTCATGTATATCTTGAAAGTTGCTTCATTTTTTGGTGTTATATCATCATTCTTCAACATCTCATAGGCAGTAAGGATGCCATGCAATTCATCCAATTTTAGCTGAGTAAAATCATGACTTTATTCTATAGTAAATACTTGATGAACAAACTTGAGGGATAGGGGCCTTAATACATTTTAAATTGTAATAGATTCTTCAAGGTTCTCTTTAAGACCTTTAATAATGTTTAAAATCTCATAAACTCTTTATTGAAAGGATGCCACAATATCTTCTTCGTCCATTTTGAGACTTTCAAATTTCCTTCTATGAGTCTAAAAATTAGCAATCTTGACCTTTTTATCTCCTTTATAAATGATTTAAAATTTCCCCTATATCTCTTTATCATATTTATAATGGATGAACTTGGTGCATTTAGTCTTTGAAAGACCACAAGTGATAACATTCATTGCCTTGGAAGTGTTCTCAAACAACTTCTTGTCTACAACACTAAATAGAAGAATAATAGGAGCAATGTATCCATCTACAATAGATTACCAAACATCAAACCTTAAAGACATAATATATGTCCTCATATTAACAATCAAAAATGTATAATTAGATCCACTAAACATTAGTGCTTTCTTAGTATATAAGCCTCCTTGATGATAACCCATATTGTACCTTAAATCACCTTCAAGTTTTTAAGCCTTTACCAAAGGACCTGCTATGATACCAATTATTGTAAATCACTGAAAGGGGGTGGTAAATCAGTGAGTCTAGATATTTTAATTACAATTTCAATCATTTTAAACTATTAATAAATCTATATATATCAACTTTATCAAGAAACATTAACAAGTTATCTCATTCATTTAATACATACACAATATCAAACACATAACACATAGTTCCTGTGGGAAACCCTCAAGGGGGATAAAACCCAATCTCAAGTCTAAAACACATGGACTAATATTCTATAATAAATTAAAAGCAAGATAATGATCAAATCCTTCAGACCAACAAGCCTTGATCATGTCCTCCTGACCAAAGGTATTTAGTGAAACACCTATTTCACAAGGATCAACTGCCCCTAAGGAAGATCAAGTCCTTTAGACCCCCTTTGAAGTGAACACCTCCACCTTAGAAATTATTTATTCAACACCTAATTATATATCTCTATTTATCTAATCCATGCATAAACTTCCTCTCTATTTCATACAATCCTCTCACATAGGCATGCCATAATCTCTTTCCTTTTTTACTCAAATTATCCTTATATGCGCAGTCAAACTTCTTCACATATCTTCAAAATACAAGAGCACTATTCTGATATTAGGAACATGACCTATAGGTCATGAACTTATTCAAAAAATTATTATACTTATTAACACATACTCCTCACATAAACCTTCTCTAACATCTCACAAGTCTTGCATGCAAAAGTCTAGAAATTATCATATTTGATTTCACTATATATAAAGCTATCATGAATCATTCATCTCTTTGACACATATTCAAGAAAAATAAAGCACATGAACACATTTAAAATGCATGGAACCAGTCAAAATTATCTATAGTTCCTCTTTAAGTGTCAATAACCATCACAATACCCTCTTGCTTAAGCACAATTTGCTCAAACAACTCTCTGTATGCACAGTCATTATGAGAAAACACACAGTCACCTTATAAGAATTTGTTCATACTCCTTATGATTGTTAAATCCTTCATAATACACAAAAAACATGCTTATGAATTATACAACACTCTCATATAGCTAATTGATCAAGAGATGTTGAAACAATATTAGAACAAGCTCAAACAATATTCTCGAGTCACTTCCAATCCATTTACAAACACATAGTTAACTTTAAAGATCAATATATTTATATTTATATAAAATTATAACTTAAAATTATTATTTATGGATTAACCTTGGATTCCTCTACCACTTAATTTTTACACCATGAGAAAATTCATCCTTGATCAAAATATATGGCCCAAAAACCATAGATTGGTTTTTCCCTTTGTTAAATTCAAATATTCAAAACCTAACAGTCACAATTAAACTTTGAATACTATGATCACATATCAAGTCCTCTCAGTTTTGGATCAATCTCACACTATGTATCTTATTCCAACTAATGCATAGGCACTAATGGTCAAATGATAAACATTTGACAATTGACCTCATCTCATGCACTCTAGTAGCTTTGACCTCATGCACTCCATCAATCTCCTATACGTAACTTGTTATTTAAAAAAGATAAATATATATCACTTTGACATCTTTAATTTAATATTCATTGATGATCTCTATCTATACGATCACCCATTCATCATTGATCCTTCGAAGAAGATCTATCTTTATCTCTACTCAACATTAAACATAAAACACTTGGCACCATCTCACTGCTGCCTGACATCTTAGAGAAAACATGCACCATCGATCTCTTTGAGTGTTTCTCAAACATTACCTTATCCAAAATTGAATAAGTATGGGGACCATTGTAATTTATCTAAGTATCCAACTTTGAAAATCAATAACTTATTATATGCTTAGATGCATGATCTAAAATTTGGACCATATGATCACCTCACATAGGAGAATCCAACCATGTGACAAAATACTCATAGAAAACTCACATGTGTGAGATATAATGACATTAAAATTCTCACTTATATTTTTATACCATAGAGCCAACTGTATTAAAAACTTGTCTGGAAGGCCAAATTTGGACATGCATATCTTTTGACATGCTTTAGTGAATGAGCTAAATTTTAGTTCAAATAAACTATATCTAAATATAAACAAACCCATATGATCATATTATTCTAAAAAATACACATGTGTGAGATATGTCATCACCAAACTACTTACATGGATTTTTCTTTCCTCGTGCAAATTTGGCTAAGTAAGAAAACACCATCAAAATGCCTAGGAGCCCAAATTTGAACTTGCATATATTTGAATACACTTAGGTGCATGACCTAAGACATAATAAATAGAAAATAGGGACTAATTTTAACAAAACCATATGACCAACTCCCCCTAAATCATCCACACATGTTAATGGTGATGTTAGCAAACAACTTACTTAGATTTTCTGCCACTAGACCCAAATTGCCTAGGTGAAAATAATTATTAACCAGATGAAATCCACTTATTCACATAATAATTTAAAGCATTTAAAGCCTCTTATAGGACTCATTTTAAAACCTCAAATCACTATATTCATTCCTAAATTTTTTTAGCCATCTCAAAACTTAAGATCAACCAAGCCAACTTCAAGCATACTAGGACAAACACATTGCACACTTTATCATTGTCACTTAGGCTATCAAAGCACTTCATAAACTCACCAAGACACCTACATGAAATCACCATGACATCATTGAAAAATCTCAAACACTTTTAAATTACAAGTTTATCATCTTTAGTTTGATTAAAAATAAACTAGGAATGCCCATAGACCATTAAATGTTGGATATCTCACTATACATGAAGATAAAGTCCTACAATAAGGGTTTCATATTCAGCCATATTTTTTGTACAATGTAAATTAATAAGAAACACCTTAGGAATCATATCCCCTTATGGTGTAATCAAAAAAATTTCAACCCCAAACCCATGGGATGTAAAGGAGGCATCAAATTATAATTTTCATTATTTAGGTTCATGTAGTACTTCTTCTATTATCATAATAGAATCATCTAGAAAACCAAATATGAGAGGTTGAATGTCTATAATAGGGGCTTATGCAAGTTTATCTAAAGTGACATGCCACTTGATAGATTTTTAATTTCAGTACTGAACATCAAATTCACTTAAGATCATGACCCATTTAGCCATGTGACCTATGAAAGTTTATTTGGATAATAAATATTTGAGGGAGTCCATTTTAATAATTAAAATAGTCTTGTTATTTATCATATAGTGTCACAAATTTTTGGAGGTGAACACCATTGATAAAAACTCCTCCATAAGCATATAATTATGTTCATAGACCACGAGTGTGTGCCTTAGATAATACACTATATGTTCTTTTCCTTGATGATCATGTTGGGCCAAAAGTGCCCCTAGTTCATGTTTAGTTACTAAAATGTAAAGGATTAATAGTTATCTAGGTGTTGGTGGTCTCAAAATTCTAATTGATACTCATTTTCCCATTGAAGCATGACCCCTTTTTAAATAGGTGTGTAAATGGGTGGCACTTGTCTTCTAGTTTTGAAATAAACCATCAGATAGATTGGATCTTTATTTACTAACTGTGAAGTCATTTGAGATTAGAAGGTGGAGGCATTTTTACAATATCCTTGACCTTAGAAGGATCCACTTTAATCCCTCTTTGTAACATAATAAATCCTATAAATTTTCATCAAGTTACACCAAAGACACACTTCTTAGGATTCAAATTAACTTTATACTCATGAAGTATTTCAAAGATCCTTCATAGAACATCATGATGTTCAACATGTGTTCATGATTTATCTAGGATGATGTTAACATAGTAATCAACAATATCATGCATCATGCCATGGAAGATGATAGTCATATCATGATGATAGGTGGCCCCATAATTATTCAATCCAAATGACATGACTTGATAATAGAATGTTCCCCCATGGAATGGTTGATGTAGTTTTGTGCGAATCCTCTAGAGATATCTTGATTTGATTACATCCTAAGAATCCATACATGAGGGATAATATGTCATACCAAACAATATAATTGACAATCATATTGATATTAGGCATAGTAAAATCATCTTTGGGACATGACTTATTGATATCTCTAAAATTATTATAAATGCATATACCCTATGCCTTCTTGCTTACTGGGGTTATGTTTGATATTCATTCATAATAGTCTAGTGGTGGGATGAACCTTAATCCTAATAATTTATCTAGTTCTACTTTTACCAAAAGAGTGATGTGTTGATACATATTTACTAACTTCTATTTGACTAGCTTAGCATCTAGATGGATAATAAGTTGATTCATAACTAAACCATGGTCTAATCCTAGCATGTCAAAATAAGCCCACATAAAGCTATCAATGAAATCACTTAAGATGGTGAAAATTTGGTTACATTATTAATCAATAAGGGAGGATCAAAGATAAATAATTTTTGGATTATCATAAGTCCTTAAGTTTACTTCAGTAATGTTTTCTACAAGGAGTGTAAAACTATCTTGTAGAATATTAGGTAGTATTTGATTTTGATCCACTTCTACTTTAGCTTCTAGATGTTCATATCAAAGCTCTAGATAATGAGATGAATCTAAATCTCTTAGTTTAGGTAATGGCTAACTATCAAATATTTTTAGAAAGTTGAGGGAAAGATGCTTAAAGACTTTTTGTTATTCTGATGTGATACTAACACTAGCTATGGAGCTAGGTATTGATATACCTTCTACATCCTTTAGATATGAACAAAATTTTGAATCCAATAACATCTAAAATATGGGTTCACTCAAGGGCTTGCCTTTTTTATTTAATATTTCTTGATCAATGAGTGCCTAAAAGAGGTTTTCACCTAAGGATCTTGATGTTTTATCTTTTTCATGACCAAGAAAGTTTACCTGCTCTCTAAATTAGGTGAAAGAGTTCAAGGAAAAGTCAAAACCTTGCTTATGATTCCCAATTAGAAATCCATCTTTGAGGTCCATATACTCAGTAATATATTCTTCATTCTATAATTCATCAAGGGGTATGACATAATTTTTCTAGTCCCAATCAATAAGTTCTGGATGGAAAAGGCAAAAGGGAAAATGGAATGTGATAGTCATAATAGAGTTTGAGTCAAATAGGTATATATTAGCAAGCTCATCATAAATATTATAATGTCATGATACATCACTACCAGGAGTCTTATTTCTATTTGATTCAAAATAATCACTATCAAAATACATGAGGTCACTCATAGGTAGTATAAATCTGAGACCTTGACTCATGTTAGGCCTACCTATTGATAATGGTTCTAGGAATCCTTACTCTCATGGCCTGAAGCCTTTTCTTGTATGTCAAGGTTATCCATAATTTGATTAATGATAGTATATTTAGGATTTTGAAAATAATTAGCAGTGCCATCATAATATAACCAGTCTCCTTAAAAAAATCTTCTCAATCTTGATTTGGTGAAGTAGCATGTATAAATACCATTGGTGGTTTCTCTATATCTTTATTCTTTTGACAAATCATGTTGGGCCTACAAGGGACTTGGGAGGGTTTGGATTTGATGAAACATTTAGGATACATTAGAAACCTAGCAACATGGAAGGCATATTTTAGATGGCATGTAGAAATGTCTATGTCTTCAATAGTGACCTATTGTGAAAGGGTTGTAAGAAATGGATCAGTTAAAGTGGAATCAAGGTCACTTGGGTTGATACAATTAGATTTGGGTGGATGTGCAACTACTTATTTATTCTTCTTCATGATGAATTCATAACTAGGGTAATAGTTATAATTATGAAATTCAGCCTCTAAGTGTTTGTAATATTGATAAGGCTAGAGATAGGCAGGAATGGTGACTATTGGGCCCCATTTTGTACTATTATGTGGACTACACCAACCTATCAAAACTCAATGCAATGAAACCCTAGGTTTAGTTTCACCCCCTTTTGAACATTTTATAGCTAGATAGAGGTGTCCCCATAGAATCCATGCTAACTAGTAGGCAGTTGAAAAGCACAAAAATTGTTTAGAGGCATCCTTTTTAGGACTTGTCCGAGGTGGCTCAAGGTGAATGGATGCTGAAAGAGTGAAGCAATTAGGAAATTAACCCCAAGTGATATCTCATAACTTAACATATGCCCCTATGATCTGGTAGAAGATGACTCTCATTTATAAAAGAAGGCTAGCCTTGGTGGAAATGAGAGGAAGAAAGAACAATAGCGAAGCTATGGAAAAATAGAGAGCCAATAATATTAATTCCTATTTCATATTAGTTATAGGAGTTAGAATGTATATCCAAATATTTCATCTGATCCATTAGGCATGAGTGGGGTTAGGATAAGCATCTACATTGTTATTTGTAAAAAACTCTATTGTTTAAGTTAATTAGGAAAAGCATTGAGAGAATGAAGTTATAGTTCCTACTTGTCTTGCTCATGAGTTAGTTTTTATTAAGTTTTGCTTAAGTATTTATAAATTATATTGAAATGGAGGTTCAATCTAGTCCCCACTAGTGTCCTTATGTCACTTATCACCTTTGACCAACTACACGTACACTGAGGGTTGAGCTAGAATACCCTAAGGCTTTGAGACATGTGCCTAGAGTGCCACCTAAAGATGAACCACATATAGCTTCAGAATTGTACCAATAAGGAGGTTTGTACCTATGAACTCCCTCTTTAAAATACTTAGTGTCAGAAGGCCAACTAACTCCCCTAGAACCCCAAGCTAAGCCATGATGCAACTAGCCCAATGTGGGCCTAGTCCCTTCATTATTACACTTCAAGTGAGCACACAAGGTTTAAACCTTGTGTGAAATTGATAAAAACACTATAGCATGATTAATTCTTGTGTGTCAAACCTTTTTACCCTCACAGCTAGCTTCCCCAAGTCTAAAACTAACTTGGCTTGATAGCAAAGTGCATGACCAAGCATAAAAACTAGTAAGGTGAACTTTTTACAATATTCTAGTTCCATTACTGGGACTCATATTACATTTCATTATTACAATGGTACAACAGAGTGATGATCTGACTATCACTCAAGAATATCAATCACTAGTCAGAGAAGGTTGAATATAGTTTCATGTAGAACCATCCTACATGCGAAGGATAGAATCCATGGAAATGGGTGTAGACTAACTTGTATGATGCTCTTTATGATGTATTCTTCTACAAGCTGCCTAAGCACATGTACCAATGGTTAGTTTCCTACACTACCACTAGAAGGTATATCTATAATGAGTGCCTTGAGTGAACCATATAATGCATAGAATGTTTGGAAAGTTTGGATGAATGTTATGGATAAGTGGTGGAATGGCACATTGAATAACTACATGTTGGAATTCACCATGTCAACCTTTTCATGCCCTAAAGAAGAAGAGTACAAGTTTTTCCATGATCCAAGGGATGCATTTATTAGAGGGATAAGAACTAAACTAAAATAGCTCCTTATGGATTATGGTATATCAACTATGAAAATGGAAGGCTAAAGTCCTTACACATATGAGCGAGTGTGGAAGGCAAGAAGGGGATGTATAGGTAGGGTGAGATGGAAGAGGAACAATAACCTAACACATGAGAGCTCTAAAGGTTAAATTATGGTAAACATAGGCATAGACTAATGGAGTATCTAAAACTTGGAAGTGATGAGAGGATCCATAGTGAGTAGGAAGGGCATGGGGAAAGGTCCCTTGAACTACAATAGTACAAACAGAGATAAGAAGAACTAAGAATATAGACTCAATAGTTGAGTGTAGGATGCAGTGAGTTCCTACAAGAAGTGGTGCTTGAGAATGTGCCAAAAGTACCTACCCCCTTTGAACCTAAAACACAAGCTCATGCATTAGATTCCTAATTATAAGATAAAATAATGGTAACTCACCTTGTTATCGATCTAGAATTTGATAAGATCCAAGATTTGAGTCAAGGGTTTGTACTTAATCAAGTGATCCCCTATGAGGATTTGAGTAACAAAACAAAAAATTTAGAAAGTACCAACTTAGGAGCCTTAAACACAGACATAAGCATTCCCATGAAAAAAATGTCAGCTATGCCAACTAGGTAGTAACCTATAGGAAGTGGTATAATGCCACAAGGGAGTGAGGCCATGCCATAAAGTTCCATAGTGTATCCTACCCCCATTAGGGTCAATGTTAAACTGTACTAGTGTAGGCATTAGATGGCCAACCCAAATATAGACATAGGGAGGGTAGGCACCTCAGAACCCCAAGCTACCTCCTCAACAAATCTATTATGAGATTGTCATATACTTACATGAGTATCATGGAATTAAAAATGCCATGGAGCATGTGCTAAAATGTAAATTAAAATGGTGTGCCTAGGGTATCGCTTAGCCCAAGTGCAAGGTAAAATAATTCATGACCACTTTACTAGATCACACCCACGCATAGTATCAAAAGTTTGATATGAACCATGCTATGGTTTAATATGATGTGAAAAATGAGGCCATCTTGAAATAGTTTGACATCATCGAGTTTGAGAAATAAAGAATCATCGTGCTTAAAAATATTAACTAAGGGTTATCTAAGAGCATGCCCCTGTATGATACATGTTTTAAAATTATGCTTTCTAAGATTCCATATGACATTCATCCCTCTCATCACATGCAATGGTTTTTTGGTATCTTGTTGGTTCCCTTCAGATGCACATTTTCCATGAAGACTTTCATATAACCTTGTGAAGTGCCTAAAGCCATGTTATAGGTTAAAAGAGTATATAGCATTGATACCAAAGTGAATCTATTTATGGATGTGTAGATTGCAACAATGGCCTCTTAGTTACAGAAATTGACCACTGGGCAGATACATGACACTCACAGTGGATTATGGTGCACTAATTATGAGATAAAGGGCCATAATAAGAAAAACTATACACATAGAAATGTTTATACATTACTTCTCAATTGTGAAGTGTGTCATGAAGTGCATGACTCTTGAAACTACCCTCTATTATATCATGTTAGACAAGTGTGCACCATGGTTTACTACAAGATGTGTGATGCTTATACACACTCGATAATGGAATGTAGGGTCATTGATGAGATGTGCTAGAATATGAAAAGAGGCATAAGGCAGGTAATGACATCAGGTGATAGCCAGGTAAGTCAAAGAAATGAAGGCTATGGACATAACAATATGCATTGTGGGAATCAAAGAGGCACACACAAATGAGGAGGATGATGTGGTGGAGGAAGATTCCCACCATGATATGTTATAAGTGTGGATTGATTAAGGATTATCAGCATGACTACCCTATGTACCCAACATGTAGGTATTATCGAGGGCCACATGTAGTTGAAGACTACCTTGATTTATATAACAAATTGACTCAAGGATTGCCTAACATAAATAGAGGTGACATAATGATTAGGCATGAGCTTAAGGGGGAAAAGTGGACCTTTAAGCCCCAACAGACTCACAAGGAGCCACCTAAGGTACATGCCATGATAAGAAGTGGGTTCACCACATAATCACCCTCTATGCCATACCAAGATCTGTGCTTGGAGTATGATGAATCAAGCCACACCAAGTGTGTGACTCGATCAAAGGAAAAATATGCACCATACCCTGACCCTACATGGCAAAAGGACATCTTGCAACAAGCCATGAGCATGATATAAGACTTACAAGGCAAAATTTAGTTGGCCATAGATTTAGAAGCAAGGGCCACCACTTCATGCAAGAAGCAAGATCACATAGGAATCTAAAGTACTAGAGTTGACTGAGATCATGCACCTCTTATAGACTAAAGGAATGCTATCAGTATTGAAGGACTTGATTTAAAATCATGCAAGAGAAGAGCTAGTGCAAGAGGTTCTATCTCAAGTGATAAAAGTTAGAGCATTACATATGGAGTGGGCATGTGAGTTCAAGAATACCCAAAATGTTGAGTATGACTAATAATTATTGATAGATGCCATCATCAATGGATGGTCAGTTTGTGAAGTATTGGTGGATACGGGTGTAGATGTCAATATCCTAACCAAAAATGCTTGGGAAAAGATGGGGTAGCCACCTTTGAGGTCCTCATCTCACATGTTGTTCATGGATAACAAAAAACACATGCAACTTATTGGTATATTTAAGGGAACCATTATAGATATCATGGGTGTCAAGTTCCACATAGAATTCAAGGTTATTGAGTTGGCTAAAAAAGATAACTACCCAATGCTCTTGGGAAGGCCATGGTGTTATGCTAATAATGCAAATATGTTCTTAAAAAAACATTATACAAATTTTGAGAATGACAAAGAGAGGGTAGTGATACCCCTTTAAAATGATCAACCCCCCCACCACATAGAGAGTATTTATCTCAAGGATAAGATCAACCACATATATAACATCATGGTGTAGGGCATCGAGAAACTCAACCCTACTGACCAAGGCTTGCTCGCACGGGAAGATAGATAATCAGCTTCTAATACAATTGATGTAACATGTAAATGTTGGGTTAAAGAGTCCTATGAGGTCACTGGATTAAGGTGTTGCCTAATATGTTAGGTTGTGGAGCTAAAAGCTTCAACTTGTTGCATACATGGACAAGTTGTTGAGTTCCAGAAGTACCAGCATCGACAGTATAACTGACATCGGTCATGATGAATGCAAAAGGCAACCAGCATTGGCAGGGAGTCGGTAGATGTTGGTCAACACCAGTTAGACAAGGACCGACGCCAGTTTCTTGTGTGTTCCAAAATTGTTTGTTGCACGAATAGTTAGTTAGTTGAACTGA
Source organism: Torreya grandis (assembly GCA_037957365.1). Taxonomy (NCBI): domain Eukaryota; kingdom Viridiplantae; phylum Streptophyta; class Pinopsida; order Cupressales; family Taxaceae; genus Torreya; species Torreya grandis. The sequence continues at coordinate 1,331,794 of JARHVA010004555.1, read as the reverse complement.
TTGTTTGCATGTAAAGGCTATTTTGAGTCTTGAGCTGCGTGTCTAAATTAAGAGTCTAAGTTATAGTTAAGTCTAGGATCTATTTATAGACCCATTGGCATGTATTGTAATTATGAGCCAAAAAAAGGAAGGCAAGGAAGATCCTTCCATTGTAAGATCATTGAGTTGTAGGTTGTTGCAAGCTCATAGGAGATCTACATGTGTAAGTAAGGTATGTTGAATTGCAGGTTGCAGGTTCATGGGAGATCTACTTAAAGTACTTTAGAGTGCTTGGTATTGGTAGGGTTATTACTGATTGGTTGGAGAGGTGAACACCAATTCTGTGTGTGAGTTGTGTGTTGGGACCATTTTTGGTAGGAGAGTGAACTTTTGAACAAGAATTATTGTACACTTGAGGTGTGGGAAGCCTCTGAAAGGTGGGAGAAGAAGTGGAATCTTCTTTATTGTATTCTTTTCTATACGAGTATTAATACAAGATTGTGTATTGTCTCTCATATTCTATGCTATTTGTGAATTCTAGTTACTTATACTTCTAGTTAATTCCACATGTTTAATTTCTTGTATTTGGTAATCATATTGTGCTCTTTCTGAGGAGCAAGATCCTAACAAGAGGGATCAAAACAGGTGTGTTGTTCTTGGATTCCCAAACAACTGGTATTAGAGCTTTTAGTTGGGATACTAACAGGTTGTATCAGATCTAGTTAGTGTGTGTTGATTATAGGTTACTCACAGGGGTGTCTATTTGAGTGGGAGTAGAGCAATGGCAGAAGACAGTAAGCTATGAATGGAGAAGTTTAATGGAAAGAACTATCAATTATGGAGGATGAAAATTGAATATTATCTATATAAGAAAGATTTTTACTTACTGTTGGGTGGGGTTGATTGCAAGCCCCAGGATATGAAGGATGAAGAATGGGAGGTTCTTGATCGGAAGGCTCTGGGATCTATAAGGTTAAGCCTTGCATCATCTATGATTTCCAACTTATCACATGCTAAGACAAAGGTAGAGTTGATGGAATCTTTGGCAAATTTATATGAAAAACCCTCAGCTTCGAATAAGGTATTTCTTATGAAGCAATTATTTAATTTGCAAATGTTGGAAGGTGGATCTATACATAGTCATATTAATGATTTCTATGGTTTGCTAAACCATTTAAATTTAGTCAATATTATTTTTGATGATGAAATTAAGGCTCTCTTAATCTTATGCTCATTACCTGAAAGTTGGGAGAGTTTGGTAATGGCAGTTAGCAATACTACGTCTGCTTCAAAAATCTTAAAAGTGGATGATATTTTGGGTGTAATCTTGAATGAAGATATTCACAAGAAAAGCACAGGTGAATCATCAGGGAATGCTTTGAGTGTGGAAAGTAGGGGAAGGCAAAGAGAGAAGATAGAGCATGGGAGATCAAGGTCAAAGATAGGTAGGAGATCCAAGTCTAGGTATGGTAGAATAACCTGTTGGAAATGTGGAAAGCAAGGGCACTTAAAGAGAGATTGCAAGTCAGTTGAAGATCAACATGAAGGACATGAAGAAGAAGCAGATGTTGTAGAGTTCATTGCACATGATGCTCTGGTATGTTCCTTAGATAAAGTAGAATCTTGGGTTTTAGATTCTGGTGCCTCTTTTCATGCATCCCCAAATAGGGAATTTTTTCATGAGTATGTCCAGGGAGACTTTGGAGAAATTTGTTTAGGGGATGGTAAGCCTTGTCAGATGGTTGGAAAAGGGAAAGTGAAGCTGAAATTACAGACAGGTAACACATGGGTGTTGAAGGAATTCATGCATGTCCCAGTTCTAGAGCGGAATTTGATTTCTATAAGAAGTTTTGGTGATGAGGGTTGCACAGTAACTCTCACAGCAGACTCTTGGAAGGTTACCAAGGGTGTACTTGTTGTAGCAAGAGGTAAGAAAGTAGGTACACTTTATCTATCTACTTGTATTACTGATTCTCTTTCTAGGTTATCTACTTCAGCTATAGATTTGAAGATGTGGCTTAATAGGCTTGGTCACATGAATAAGAAGGAGATGCATGTTCTTGAGTCAAAGGGTATGCTTTCAGATTTGAAAAGCATGGATCATGGTTTCTATAAGCAGAAGAAGAAGGTAACATTTCTTGAGGAATCTGATGTTCGTGACAAGAGTAGGAGAACCTTGGTTTTCAAGGAGAAGGTGATGGACAGAGATCAGTGGAAGGGGCTGAAGAATTTTGAGCAGAGGAAGGGTGATTTGGACAAGGGTTTGATCCAAAAGGAGCTCACAGGTAGAAGTTATTTCTCACAAGAAAAACACAGAGACCGATGTTGGCTAGAAAACTGACGTCGACATCTAGATAGGGATTGATGTTATCTATGTGTAGCTCGACATCAGTGACTCAGGGATAGATAAACATCGGCATCGGTCAGGGGGAACTGATGTCGGCGATGAGGCAGTCGCATGGAATCGATGTCAATTGGGTGCAGAGTGAGATGTGACTGGCATCGGTCACTGAGACAGATTTTGGGTGGATAACAAGCTGTCAAGGAGTCTCAAGCACCCATATGGAGGACTTAAAGGGTAATTAAGCCTCAAATTTGTCATTTCCCTTCTTTACACTACTTGTTGCTCACTGATGGTAAAGAATCAAGAAGTTATTAAAAAAGCAGAGCAGGTAGATCCAAGAAATAGTGGGAGCTTGGCATGGATGAAGGATGTGATTCTTTGGAGGAGAACCAAATGGGAGTTTTTGGTGGAGTTGCCAGCTGGAAGAAAGCACTGAGAGATGAATGGATGTTCAAGATAAAGAAGAGCGGGAATGGACACGTGAGATAGAAGGACAGGGTATATGGTCTTGAATAAGCTGTAGGACAATGGAGGTTTGACCATTGTGTTTCTCTTTACCAGGTTGGATAATATTAGCTACATTATCCTATTACTGTATGATGTGCTTGTTTCAGGGTTACATATACAGGGAGTTGCTAAACTAAAGGTAAAGCTAGTTTAGAGGTGTGTCATGAGGAATCTGAGAGCAACAAGATTCTTTGGCATGAGTGTGTTCTAGGTACATGGAAGGTCACAGGTTGACTTTGTTTCAGGATGATTGTGTGAGATCAGTTAGCACGCCGATGGTTGGACAGTTCACAAAATAGTGTCTTGATTCACATAATGAGGTTAAGTGCATGGTATGTACTAGACCTAAGTTTTCTCAAGCAGTGGGAGTTTTCACAAGTTTGGAGCCAATTTGGGAAAGAATCACTAGAGGGCATTTCATTAGATTCTTAGAGGGACTAGCAGCAGGTGCACATGCTATGCAGGGTCAAGTTATTTTCTACATGAGTTTGTAGATGCGGATGTGGCAAGTGATTTGGATGATAGGAGGTGCACCATAAGTTTTGTGGTGGTTGGTCTTCAAGGGTGATCTTGAAGAGGGATACAATCCCAGGAAACAAACTAGATGATGTACAGGTACAGGTACAATTGTAGCTATTTATCTCAAAGTGGGAGATTGTTAGATTGTGGAGCTAAAAGCTTCAACTTGTTGCAGACATGGAGAGGTTGCCGAGTTTCAAAAGTACCAGCATCGACAGTGTAACTAACGTTGGTCATGATGAATGTAGAAGGCAACCGGCATCGGTAGGGAGTCAGTCGATGTCGGTCAACACCAATTAGACAGGGACCGACGTCGATCGCCTGTGTGTTCCAAAACTATTCATTGCATGAGCAGTTAGTTAGTTGAACTGATTGTTTGCATGTAAAGGCTATTTTGAGTCTTGAGCTGCGTGTCTAAATTAAGAGTCTAAGTTATAGTTAAGTCTGGGATCTATTTATAGACCCATTGGCATGTATTGTAATTATGAGCCAAAAAAAGGAAGGCAAGGAAGATCTTTCCATTGTAAGATCATTGAGTTATAGGTTGTTGCAAGCTCATAGGAGATCTACATGTGTAAGTAAGGTTTGTTGAATTGCAGGTTGTAGGTTCATGGGAGATCTACTTGAAGTACTTTAGAGTGCTTGGTACTGGCAGGGTTATTACTGACTGGTTGGAGAGGTGAACACCAATTCTGTGTGTGAGTTGTGTGTTGGGACCATTTTTGGTAGGAGAGTGAACTTTTGAATAAGAATTACTGTACACTTGAGGTGTGGGAAGCCTCTGAAAGGTGGGAGAAGAAGTGGCATCTTCTTTATTGTATTCTTTTCTGTATGAGTATTAATACAAGATTGTGTATTGTCTCTCATATTCTGTGCTATTTGTGAATTCTAGTTACTTGTACTTCTGGTTAATTCCACATGTTTAATTGCTTGTATTTGTTAATCATATTGTGCTCTTTTTGAGGAGCAAGATCCTAACAAGAGGGATCAAAACAGGTGTGTTGTTCTTGGATTACCCAACATAATACATATAACAATGTCAAGACCAATCAAGACATGGGTGGTAAGGATTGAGAGAATCCAAAAGAAGTGGGTCCCCCACACCAAAAATATCGGAAAGAGAGTAATGTATCTAAGTAAAGGAAAGCTCACAATGCTCTCAAAGCATGAGGGAAGCCATCCCATTGAGAAATACATCAAGGATATTGAAGCCTACATCCTAAAGGAAATTGATCAAATTGGTGCACTAGTGTATACTCTAAAGAGTACTGTCACCTGTTGGTGGGAAACATATAGACTTGGCTTACTAACTTGGTAGGATGTGAAGGTAGAAATATGCACTAGATTCAACAAAAGTAATGAAGATCTGGACATACTTGTTTACATTGATAATTCTGACCCAATCTTGCATGTGCGGCTATGTGAGGAAATGTGGACTACCTGTAGTGAGAATGTGCCAAGAGGCCTATGGGTGCATGCTTTTTATAGAACATTGAAGACATGGGTACAAGTATGGTACATTGTAAACAAGACACTTCATGAGACAAGAAGTTGGGAAATGATCAAGTAGAGGCTCATGCACACATTTTCCTTCTCTTTATATAACTTAAAACTATTAGAGCTATTACAAGTCATTTGTCAGCTAGTGTTTGAGGACACTACAATCTTAGAAGAGTGCTTGAAGGAGATGTTTGAGGAGAAGGGACTAGTAATCCCCAAATTTTTTGAAGAGAAGGTTCTCAATATTGATTCCAATGAAGAAGATGATGAGACCTAGAAAGAGCACAATTGGAAGGCTCTAATGGGTAGACAAAAGCTCTTTCACCTCATGGATGACATCTTGCCAGATGAGGGATATCTAATACATCCTCAAGTTGAGATAATAGAGGGGACAATGCAGGTTCAATATTCCCATCAAGAGAAAAATTAACCCTACCATGCACCACTCAAGACCACCAAAGTAGACATCAACATAAAGGGTGAGCCAAAGATCACCACTATAGGCACTTACTGGTCTAAGTTGGAACAAGTGCACATTATTGACCTCTTGATGGAATAATAGGACCTCTTCTCACATAGCTATAAGGACATGAAGGACACCCACCATTCACTTGGAAAAATGAGAATCACGATGGTGGATGGCACAAGGCCAATAAAGAAGTGCCCATATCAGAAGAATCCTAGTCTCCACACCAAGGTAAAGGTGGAGATTGATGGAAAGTTGGCTACCATCATCATCTATCTGATACAATAATTTGAATGGGTAAGTTTGATGGTCATCAGTATCAATAAATATGGGTGCATATAGATTTGTGTCAATTATAGGATGTTGAATGCCACCTGTGTCAATGACCCATTCCAACCTTATTCACCGATGAGGTCCTAGTTAGATTTGTATGTTGCAAAATTTATACTTTCATTGATGGGTTCTCAAGCTACCATCAAGTGAAAATTGAGGAGGATAAGACCAAAACAATTTTGTGATTAAATGGGGTTATTTGTGTATAACATGATACCCTTTATACTTAAGAACATGTCAACCATGTTATCTATGGTAGTAATCATTACTTTTAAGGACTTTATCCATAAGTTCCTACAAGTATACCTTAATGAATAAACTATGTATGGTATTGTAAGAAATGACTATGACAATCTATGCCTCATGTTTGAAAGGTGTAAGTAACTATAGATCTCTTTAAATTTAAAAAAGTGCATCTTTGTAACTCCATTTGGGACATTGCTCATGTACATCATCTACAAGGATGGTTTGCTTGTTGACCCAGTGAAGATAAACATCATAATCTAGCTCTAGACCCTTTCAAAGTAGAAAGACATGCATGCCTTTCTAGGCCATTGTGGCTAATATAGGAAGTTCATTCAAAATTATGATAAAATCATGGTGCCCCTAGAAGAGCTCTTGCATAAGGATGACCCATTCTACTAGGGTGAGGTACAAGATGAGGCCTTTGATACAATAAAATAGAATTAGGCCAGCATGCCAATTCTTTAGTTCCCCAACTAGATGAATCCTTTCTATGCCCATGTCAATGCTTTAAGCTCTACCATTACTGCCATATTGACACAACTAGGAGAAGACAAATTGGACCACCCCATCTTCTCAAGAAGGAAATTGATGCAGGATAAGCAGAACTATGCCACCATCAAGCATGAGCCACTAACAATGATCTATACCCTATAGAAATTTAGGAAATATCTACTTGTAATCCCATTCATATTCTTGATAGATCACGAGGCACCTAAGTACCTCATGAACTAGCTTATCTTACATAGGTGTATATGTAGATGGGGTTTTCTCTTCCAAGAATTCCAATTTTCTGTTATGGTTAAACCTAGAAAGTAGAACTTGGTACCAAACCATTTATACCACATCAACTTTAGCAATGGGATGGTGCCAATTGAGGATGACATGCTAGATGCATAGTTATATAGGGTTAAACACATACCTGAGTATCTATCAAATATTTCCACCTTCCTAACATCAAGGTTTTCACCACAAGACATGCCCACCAAGGAAAATAAACAACTTTCTAGCTCATCGAAGGGGAGATCTATAAACTAAGTAGAGATGAATTCCTACACCACTGTGTTTTAAAACATGAAATGGAATCCATCTTCTAAGAGGTATATGAAGGAACCACAGGAGGCCATTACATGGGTGATGCAATAACATGCAAGCTATTGTAGTTTGGTCTATGGTGGCCAAGCCTATTATAAAATGCCAAGAAGTAAACTAAGGCATGTAATGTATGCTAACACACTAGGAATCCTAACCATTGGGATGATATGCCTCTCATCCCCATCCTCACTAAGGCACCATTCAAAAAATGGGCCATTGAATTTGTTGGGCTAATCACTCCTACAATATGGTGCACTAATGCTAGTTATATTTTAGCAACCACTAACTATTTCACCAAGTGGATTAAATCCATGTTGAATAAAGATTGTATAACAATAATGGTTGCATGCTTCATCTAGGAGAACATCATTAGTAGGTATGGGTGCCTATTGAGTCTAACTAGAAATAGGGGCACTCATTTTATCAATGAGATGGTAGACATCTTCCTAACTAAATACATGGTGGTGCACCACAATACCACTCCATATCATCCTCAAGATAACGTTGTAACTAAAGCCTTTAAAAAAATCTTCGGAATGTGCCTAATGAAGATATGTGATGTTGGTCACAAGGATTGGGATGATAATGTCTATGTAGTACTTTGGGCATATTGGATGACCTAAAAGCACCTAAATAAGTCTACACCCTTCCAAATGGTGTTTAGAATTGAAGTAGTGTTACCCATGAAATTCATAGTGCCCTCCTTTTATATTACATGAATTAATTTCTAAAACAACTAGGAGTCTCTAAGTACACGTTTGGAAGATCTAGAGTGCTTGGATGATAAACATGCTCATGCTAAGTGGAGCCAACAAATTAAAAGGAATGCCAAAATTAATGACACAATAAACACATAAATCATAAGGAGATGACTAAAGGAGAATTGGTGTTGCTCTATGACTCCAAGTACTTCCAGCACCTAGGCAAGTTACAAATTTTGTAGATGGGTCCATACATCATCCACGACATCTTGGAAATAGGTGCATGCAAGCTACACATGTTGTCTGGTAAAATGCTCCTTGGTCTTTTCAATGGGAATTAGTTGAAGCCCTATAGGTAGTAGGTTGGGGCTCATACCAATAAAAATTTGACTATGTGGTTAGTAGTTAGTTGGGGTTGGGATGACCATAATAAAGTTTGGCAGATGCCAAATCATTATTATATAGTGTATAGAAATAGTGAGTAGTGCATGATAGATGTAAGAAATTTTGGATCCATACTTCACATATAATTCCAATCAGGTGAGTCAAGCACTTGTACCAACAAGCATATGAGGTGGGACATCTAAGTTATGGGTGCATGAAACCTACCTAGCATAAGCATGTATGCACAAGATAAATAGTTGTAAAAAGTTGCATGTTTTGATCTAGCACCAGAAACCTAAGGTAAGAGAAGATGTTCAACATGATTGGGTGCAAGACTAGAAAGTAAATATGCTCACTTTAGTTGAGTATAAGGTGTACATTGAACACATGCTTTCTAAAAGCATTTAAAATAATCAAAAGAGATAAAGAATTGGAGATCCAACAAAAGGATTTTATATGGGGTAGGATAGGCCAAGGCAAGATTATGAGAAAAGAAATTGACCAAGATAGAGAAGCATACTGAAAGAAGAGCATAGCTATAAGAAGTGGAATCAAGGAGTTTGAATTGTGTGCATGTGAGGTATTGTGCCCAAGTTTCCATAAAAAAGGTGAAGGTGATGCCATGGATACATGTGCAAAAGAAAATTTGTCTAAAATAGTTAGAATCCACCCAGATAGGAGTGGGAAGTAACCATTTGAACCATACATCACTTCACCAAAATAATTGTTAGGAACATTAAAAGAGGTGGAAAAAACATAAAGATATGTATTTAAGGCATATGGGATAGTATATTTTTGAAGATTTCAAAGATTTGCATGATCCCCAATAAATCAAGGAGCTAAAACCATTACACCTACATTAACAATGATAGTAGCTAAGAGATGGATATAAATTAATTAGTAATAAACTTGATTGAGTTATCGATTTTACTAGGCTAAAGTGCAGTCAGAGCAAGAGACTAGATAGCTAAGGTAAAAAGGAACTCACCACAAGTAGAAATTCAACCTACTCAAAACACTTAGATTGAAAGGATGCACATTGAGGAGTGCACTCATAGTAAAACTAGTGTGTGAAGAGTAGGGACAAGAGAAATTAGTGTAGAGAGCCAAGTAAAAAATAATGTTATGACTAGGTCACCATTAATGGCTAGCGAAGCTTAGAGCTAGATGCATAGACAAAGATCCAGTGACTAAAAAAGTGTCGATCACCATTATAGGCTTTGGTAAGCCACACCTTTGAAGGTTCAATACTATTAGGTTTAAGATGGTAAAAACCAAAAGGCATCTTGATTTATAGAGGCACAACTACAACCCAAACATGTCAAAATTATGGAAGAATTAGTTGTTTCGAAGATAAGGGCACAAGTAGTAGAGGTAGTTAGCATCATGATGATGAAAATAGAGGTGCTAAAAAAGATGTCTCACCAGCATATGCAATTCCTACCAGAGGCATTGATGGGAGAACCATGGTGCTCCTTCATGCATATTTACCAGCTAAAGGAATACAACCACTATATGTCAAGCCATTTTAATACTTGTCATAGGATTAGATGGTGGATATGAGGTGCAAGACCCTCAAAGGCAATGCCCTCCTCAATGTCTTGATTAGAGACAAGTTAAAGGCCTCAAGTGAAATTTAGTTGTATGAGTTACCCTACTTTAGAAACTAAAGGAACTTATTAGTTCCTTCTCTCACACATCCATGAGGACCAAATGTATTTTTTGGGCCAGTGCATGCAGAACTCAACATGAATGATAAGAAAAATCACTGGACTTCCCGACACTAGTAAAGACATCCACCAATTGATGGGTGATGATGAAGAGGTAGAGCACATCACCACGATCCTAAATTACTTCAAAGGGGGATTTAATTTCCCAATCAATACATGAGAGGACATAAGTATGTGGTAAATAACACATCTCATAAGCTCAAAGCTATGTCTTGGTGGATGATGGATAGATGTGTCCAAAGTGTATCTTTTCTTAGCCTACCACATGGTGTAAGGAGTTTAATTTAACATGGTACAATTCATCACCATGGAACTAACCAAGAATGTGCTTGAATGCCATAACATGAAAGGGACATTTAGATGGGGCTCTATCCTAATCTTGGTCATTATGTAGGAGATCAAGATCCTAGATGGGAGTGAGGACAATCTGTGGGTGTTCTAAGAACATCATAAGTCCTTCATACATAAGTACAAAGACTATACCTAACCAGCTACCTTTAGCCATAAATATAAAACTCCTGTGATATATTGGTGTAAAAATTACATTGAGGCATTTAGACTAGAATGGTGCATTCCCTAGGGGCTCCCCACAAGCATGCTTGAGATGACTAATTATATTGTAATGCAACACTACTATGCCTTATGACTAGTACTGAAGGATGAGAATAAGTTAAGATGGTTGAATATTCCCTTCACCTTCTCAATCGAGTACTTATAAGATGTGTTCCTTTAGATACCGAATGCACAAAGCATAGATATCCTAGTTAGGGAACTAGACACAAAGAGTAGAAGGATGTGGCACAGGTTCTCACATGTAGATGGGAGTGTAACTAAAGATGAGGAGGATGCCTCAGATTGAATAGACATTGATCCAATCCAAGAGTTTACCATCATAATATTCATTCATAGGCTTTACTATGTGATGAAGCCTATAAAGAAGGATTTTAGTGCAATGACTAACATCGAGAGTAGAAGAGACCCCCTGTCTCGGTTGGAGATGAAGGAACCTTGCACCTCCTGAGAAGAAGTCCCCAATAAAAAAGAGGGAATAAACCTTGGAAGATATCATAGAATATTTGAAGATAAAAATTACTTTAGAAGGGGAAGCATCTGCATCAAAATCATACTAGAAGTGCATGCACTTCACCCCAAATACCACCTCCAACCCAAGGAGGAAAAAGAGAGGAAAGACCCCCTCTCTTACACCTGAGTAGTTACTTTTGAAGAAGAGGAAATAGAAGAATCTAAAGGATAAGGGAGGAATGGTAATACAATTATGCCAAAGTACATGGAGTCCTTCTCAAGTGAATAGACTCTTTCCCCACCACCTCAAATTGAGCCAGAAAAGCCTAGGTGTAGGTTGAAAATACTTGGCTCCTATGAGGCCGATACCCAAAGGGCACATGAGCTAAAGAAAAAAAAGGAAGAAATGTCCAAAGTAGGGGTGGATATGGAGTTAATCAAAATGGTAGAGGCAAAGAAATTAAGGTGAGCAAAAGAGAGCAAGGTACATGAAAAGAAAGAAGATAAGGATAAGGAGCTCAGAGAGGCAACCCACTCTAATGGGAATATAGAAGAAGAATTTAGTTGAAATAAAGAGGTATGGGCCTTGAACAAGGTCATTACACTAGAGGCACAAATAAATGAAGGATAAAGGCATTAAGTCGGCCAAAATTGAATGACTGGAAGCCAAGGAGGCAAGAGAATGATAAAATAAATGTGCTATGCAAATCATGAGAAGAAAGGCTGAAAAAGAATGTGCCAAGAAAGAAGAAGAGGAAAAAAAGACAAAGAAGAACTTAAAAGAGGAGAAATCATCCTAGGGTGAAAGGGTGTGAATGCTTGAAAAAAGGGAAAATAAGAAGGGTTCCACTGGTGTGGAACACATGAAAGAAAGATCATCAAAAATGACACCCAACACCACCACTATAATGGCAAAAGAAACTGCACAAGAGGCATGCCCCATTTTTGAGGGGGAGCCTAACGAAAAGGAAAGAAATAATAACACCCTAAAGTAAGAAAAGGAGGCAAGAATATAGTAGGAGAAGATGGATTTAGGGGAAAAGTCCATGAAAAAACCCCTATGAGAACAACATGATGGTGGATCTAATGTCAAAGAAGAAGAGAGAGAATAAGATGAATAAAAAAGAGATGAAGACATGGGTCAGGCACTAGTGCAAGTGAAGAAAAAGAGTTGGGTGAAGATGAAGAATATGATCCCAAAAAATATAGAAAAGGTGTAGCAAGGGGTCAAGGAGGATGATGACTTCTACATGATGGAGTGCATGCCTCTGAAAGTTACTATGACCCTCATGTACCACTAGGTCTTGTGGGTGTTGGATTGCTACATGGATGAACCCAAGTTTAAAGTTACTTCAAAGGAAATCCAATGCACCAAGAACCCTAAGGAGGGGAATGACTATCACCTAATAAAACCCCATGACATAAAACCCATGCACTCAATGAATGTGCTTATCAAGATGGTGACCTCAATGATACGCAAGAACATCATTAATGATTTTCATGCCAAAATTTAGAGGAGGATTACAAAAGAAACATAAAAGGATTTAGAGGAAACCAAACTCAAGCTCAGATAGTTGATAGAGTGCATAGATGAGGTAGATTCATCCCTCCTGGAAAATGTGGATGCCTCATATATGAATGAGGTTGACTACGTATACACACTCATAAAGCAAATGATACTGAGGATGAAACTAGTGCTGGAAGAAAAACTAAAAACCTATGAGGCCATTTAAGGGGAGATAAACAAGAAGATAGAGGTGTTAAAATATATATTTTATAAGCTTGAAGAGGGCACCGAGGAAGTAGATATAATATCTAGTAATTTTTATAATCAAGTAAAAATCATCGACACATGCTTAAAAGGGATAAATGAGGAGGACAATTTGCTCCAACACTCCTTCATAGTGTCTAGGGATAAGTGTGTGTAGGTAATGATAAAGGTTAAATCCCTCAGTCCTCAACTAAATACTCAAGAGTAGGATTTTCAGGTAGTCTTCCATGCATTCCAAACAAAAGCCAGTGAGCTCCTTCATAGTGTCCAGGGATAAGTGTGTGTAGGTGATGATAAAGGTTAAATACCTTAGTCCTCAACTAAATACTCAAGAGTAGGATTTTCAGGTAGTCTTCCATGCATTCCAAACAAAATCCAGTGAGCAGGGTGAACTCTTGGACAAAGGGGTGAAGAGGGAAAAGGAAAGGTTAGAAGCCTTTTGGAAGGAATTAGAGAATTCGGATGTGCTTGCCTTAGAAGCTACATCCACTAAAGTGGATGGTTTCATTGATGAAATAAATGGCACCATCTAAGGTTTTGATAATTTTAAAGAAGACTTGAGGTAGGTATCACTCGATTTCTATGCACCGAAGGTACTTAAAGACTAGTTCAAGGTGGACTTGCATTTTTATATGGGGTATTATTGTGCTGCATTTTATACAATTACGTAGACCACACCATCCTATAAAACCTCAATTTGACACAAACCTAGGGTAAATTTCACCCCTTTTTAAACATTTTAGAGCTAGCTGGAGGAGTCCCTATAGAATCCATGCCAGCTGGTGGGCAGTTAAAAATCACCAAACATGTTTAAAGACATCCCTGTCAAGACTTGTATGAGGTGACTCAGGAAAATAGATGATAAAATATTGTAGCAAGTAGGAAAGTGACCCCAAGAAACATATCATCACTTGGCACATTCCCCTCTGATATGGTAGAAGATGACTCTCTCCTATAAAAGAAGGCTAGCCTTGGTAGAAAAGAGAGGGATAAAGAACAATAGTAGAGCTTTGGAAAAAGAGAGAGCCAACCATATTATTTCATTATTCATATTAGTTCTAGGAGTTTGAATGTATAACAAAAGATCACATGTGATCTATTCAGAATGATTAGGGTTAGGATAAACATCTACATTATTATTTGTAAATAACTCTATCATTTAAGTGAATGAGGAAAAGCAATAAGAGATTGAAGTTTTAGTTATTTTTTAATAATCTCTAGAATGTCTTGCTCATGAGTTAGTTTTAGTTAAGTTATAATTAATTATTTCTATATTATATTGAAATGGATGTTCAACCTGGTCACCAATGGCATCTTTGTGTCACTTAGTACCTTCAGCTAACCTACATGTACACTGAGGGTTGAGCCAGAATACCCCAAAGCTCTAAATCATGCACCTAGAGTTCCATTTGAGGATGAAATACTTACACCTTAGGACTTGTTCCAATAAGGAGATTTGTACCTATGAACTCCATCCTTGAAGGACTTAACATCATAAGGCCAACTAACTCCCCTAGAACCCCAATCTGTGCCATGACACAACTAGCCTAATACATGCCTCATCCCTTCACTGTTGTGCTTCAAGTGAGCACACAAGGTTTATACCTTGTGTGAAACTAATAATAGTGCCATAACATGAATAAATGTTATGTTATATAACTTTTTACCCTTTCAACTAGATTTCCCAAGTCTATAACCAAGTTGGCTTAATAGTTAAGCATGTGACCAAGTGCAAAAACTAGTAAGGTGAACTTTTCTACAATAGTGATTTTGATCCCATCATGAGGAACTTGAGACATTGGTTCAAAGTGGATTAGATGGAATATGATTCATGGATCTAAGGATGACCAAGAAGTATGCTATAATTTAATTCAATATACACAATATGGCACAAAGTATGATGGGACACAAACCTAATAATGATTGGAAAATAAACAGTTCCATAAGATTCCCTTTTGATGTTGTCATATGATTTGATCATGATTATTTTTGGTTGGATGTATTTTTCATTATAACCCAATCATTTTACTAAATTGAGCAAAATTATATTCAATATTGAACCATTATCTATAAGAACCCACCTAATTTTATGATTTTTAATAATGACCTTAATTGAGAAGGGGTTGTTATGGTTAGGACCAAGAGCAAACATGTCCCTGTAATCAAATGTAACTTGTTAGAAAGGAGATAAATGTCCTACAAGTGTTTGGAATTGTTCTAGTTAATTTCCTAGGGAATAATGGATTATTGAAAGAAATAATTTAAAATAGTTCTATGGAATTCAGACATATGCAAAATGTATAAAATATAAATTTATAAAGGGGTTCTATTTAGTTGGTCTGAGATACTATAAATTTTTTGAACAATAACATGAGACAGTTTCACCTTGAGTGGTGTAGTGTTTAACTTTGGATCTGAAGACATAATTTTCACATTGGGTCTAGTGTTGGAAGAGGGAAAAGGTCCCTGAAGCGTGACTCATGAGCATCTAGTTATGATTGTGCAATCTAGAGTTAGAAAAATGTCATTATCATTAGAAGAAGGGGGTCCATAGATAATAATCCATGGAAATTAATGTACAATAGAATTTCATGAACTAGATGTGGTATTAATTAAAGAAGAGGACGTTAAACTTATAATAGGGTATATATTAATTTGAGAAGCATGAGATGGTTCACAAGGTTTTATGATTATGGTGGTAATGTGATTTGCATAAATACATCCTGTGTTTCTATTGTAATCATAAAGCATGTTGTTGTAACCCAAGTTATTATCATAGGTATTATGATCATGATTATGATCATGTTGATTATGATTTTGATCTTGTGGTTTTTGACATAGGTTTTGTCCTTGATTTTTGTTGTTTATTGATGGATATTGATTGTGTTTAAGAAATGGGTCTTTGTAAATGCCCATATCCTGATTAGTGTTTTACACTACATGTTTTACTTCAATTTCATTTCCTTTGATCAAATATTCAATGAACTGTCTCAATTGAACACATCAATAAACACCATGGCTATAAACATGGTGGAATTTACAAAACTCATCTATCTAATACCAATCAATTTGGGGTTGATCTATAGGAAATGGCCTTGGTATAGGCCACATAATCAAATTAAGTGCTACAAGATTTTGAAATAGGACTTCAACATGTTCTCATAGTTTGTTGAATACTCTATATTTATTGAATGCTCTTTATGGAGGATCCCTTTGTAAAGTAGTTGGTGGATTATGTATGGCTATTTACACATTTGGAGCCAACAGATCCTGCACCATTTGTACATGTGTAGGCTATATCACCCCATTCCCTACCATGTTATTGATCTTGTTAAACCCTTTAGGTTCTTTGCTAAAATATATTGAATAGGTGATTGATTTTGATTAGAAGTTTGACCCTATGAATAAATGTTCACAAGGCCTTTAGTGATAAATGCCTTCTCAATATACACACCCTTTTCTATTATTTCCTCAAATCTGTTTGCATAAGTGAGATGTAGATTATGAGCCACATAAGGGTGTAGGTTTTGTGAAAAATTATCTACCAAATTGTGTTTAAAGTGTCCAACTAATTCTCTCCATCACTATAGATTATTATGAAGCTTTCCCTATCTCATTATTTTTCTTTGCACAAGTCAACCACTATCAAATCATGTTCAATGTTATACGATAAATGGTTGACAATATTTTTAGATAAATAATTCCAATCTACCACCAATACCTTAGGTAATTTGAGGAGATAGTCCAAGGCTTGCCTAGCCAAATTGTGTGGGAACAAGTAAAGTAAATACACACTGTTATAGGCTACCTCTTAGCACAATACAAAAAATTCTTAGATATATTCTCAAAGGTCACCCTTTCCTTTATATTTATCAAATTTGGGTGCCTTAAATTGGGATATAAAGGGGACTTGGATAATTCTTAAGTCAAATGGATAGGGATATATCTCATCAAAATTATATTTCTTGACTTGGTTTCCCATCTCCAATCTTGACACAATTTCCTTCATCGTATACCACTCCATTTTTGATGCATTTGTAAGTGGAATATAATTTTGTTGGGGTGGTATGTGCCCCTGTTATGTTGTTTTATTACAGATATAAACCTTACTATTTGAAATTTTATTTTGGTTTACTCCTTGATTCAATTAGGTTGGCCATTGGTTCTCAGGTGTTTGATGGACATTTCCTAGAATATGCCACTATGAAATATAAGTATACTATTGGTTTTGAGGAGTCTAATATTGGTTCTCAAAAGGATGCATTACTTGGGAGGAGCTTGCCAAAGTGTTTTGAACAATTACCTTAATATGTGGAGTTTTTAATCCCTTGGTTTTGTGAAGGGACAAGAGACTCTTGATTATTTAATAATGTATGCTATGTATCTGGTAAAACATATTACAAAGTATCCTTAGGATTATTTTGTTTAGATGAGATTCTAAGATCTATCACAAATTTGTTCTCAACAAGGGTATGCTACATTTTTTCTATCACATTCTATTGCTCTTTATAAGTATTTTTCTTTATCCAAGTTACAACCAAAGAGTCAGTTAAGTCTGTGATAAGCTAGTCTACATACCATTGACTAATTTTATTGATCTTGGTAGCAAGATATTGATCATTGGGAGTAGACTCTATGAGTGTTTCCTTTCCTTTACTAGAAAAAACCAATGTTGGATTTCGCATTATGGGTAAGGGGTTACTCTTTTTACTCTTCTACCTTAACAAGTTCATGCAATTGTTCCACAGGTAAATATGGTGGTAAATTAGCTATGATTATACCAACCTTAGGAGGGATTAATATTTTTATTCTAAGGGTTGATGTTTATAATAATCTTCTTTAGACCTTATAGTTATTGGGATATCTTCAAACATAATGGAGTTATCTTGTCCATCATAAAAATTCTCTTCCTCATAACTAAGGCCATAAGAGATCCCACTACAAGTATACCTTTGTGTCATGATTGAAAGGTTTTTCTCTTCATTTTCTAAGATGTGAAATATGTTTTGCAAATGTTAAAAGGTGTGTTTGTATTTACTCAAATAAATGACAAGGTAAAATGAGACTATAATAAAAGAAGTGGTGTAGTACCACACAATTAGAATAAAGTGGTTATAAATTTAATCAACTTTGGTGGGTTGAAATCATCAAATTAGAATAGGGTAAGACAACTTTAGAACCTAAAGTGCAGGCTAGCACAACAAACTTATGTCAAAGATACATCAATATAGCTATGAAGAGTTACAAATATAAAATTTTAATAAGGTCTTTCTGATTATGAAGATAAAAATATGAACTGAGAAGCTCAAAATGTGAATTAACACAAGAAATCCTAAGTATAAATCCAAAACCAAATGGGAAGCACAATGATGCCACATGGAAAGGAGACGTAAAATGGTCTAGGAACATAGAGTTTGAGTGAATGCAAGATAATCTAAGTCCAAAATGAGAATAAAATGATGATGAGTTTAGGTAATGACCTTCAATCCAAATAATAAATCATACCCAAATTTACTCAAACCAAGTGCAAAAAGTAAACCGATAACACCTTGGATTAGAAATTAGAAAGGTGATATTTTGAATTTAGACAAAAAATGAAGGACTTTGAGATTTTTTTAAAGTGTGAAAATGGTGTAGGCTCAAATGGATAACATAAAAATGATGTTAAAAAATAAAAACATAATATTATGAATGATGATTTGGATAAGGTAAAACATGGTTTCAATTTGGTCAGCATAATGTCTATTTTTTCAAATAGAATGGTGTATGAAAAAGTGTTTGGGTTCTTGACGTGTTTTTGTTTTTAAATAGTTTTGTAATAAAAAATACCAAGAAAATAAAGGATAAATTTATAAACACACCTAATTGTAATGTCTAAATTCTTGAAATTGACAAGGTTAAATGGTTCTATCAAATTATATATATACATGCTATTGAGAGGATTTTAATTGTTAATCCAAAAATAAAAGTGCATGAAAATTATAGTTTTTAGGCCTCCTCTTATCTCAATAGTTTTTATGATGACATGGAACTTTGGGATAGTCACTCTGCATCAAAAGTATGTCCACGGTAAGTGGGGTTGTTCTAAAACTAAATTTTTATGTGTCAAGATGGTCTCAAGTGTAACTAACACAAGATATGCTCACATAAATTATATCCACATCAACCAAATTTTTGTGAAAAGGTCTTGCCATTTTCACAACCACTACATCCATCAAATTTTTAGTCTAGTGTAATGTCTGAGTTAATCATATGTTCCAAAAGAAACAGTCACTAATGGAGGTAGTTTAATAACCACTCAAAATACCATCCTAGTGATTCACCAAATCAATTTATATATCCCACCATGAAGTGGGCTTGAAACAATGCTGGGAGATGAATTCTCAAGTCAACACTTCCCTATAGAACCTATGAGGAGGCTATGAACTCCTGCTCACAAGCCAAAGTGCATAAAAATAAAGACAAGTGAAAAGAATTTATGGTCAATTTAAGATTACCAAAAACATATAGATTTGAGTAGGGCCCTAGTGAATTACTTTTCATGCCTTTAGAAAATGTAAAAGTGCAAATAATGAGCTCTTTTGGTCACCTATTTTTTCTTAAGGGGATGAGGGGAGAACATACATGTAACACTTGTCTTGATGAAAAACATATATTTTCAATAAACAAGCATGAAAAATAGAACTCTTAAAAGTGTGTAGATAATGTGAGAGTTCTTTTTAAGGCACCAAAATGAAGTATGAATGAATTTTGAATTTGATTTGTTTATTTAAATGGAGACCAAGTGACTAAAATCCTACAACAAAAATGTTAAAAGTTTTAAATCAAGGTGTGAGTTGTTAGAATAAACTACTAGCTTGTTGTTATAAGTCTCCATTTTCTTATGCAGGTTGATCTTTCCATTTTATATAGTGATCTTGCCATTTACTAAAGTGTTCTCACCATTTTAGAGGGTGATCTTGATAAAATTTAGAATAAAGACAACACTAGATTACAATCTCACCGTTTGACAGGGAAATATCACTAATTAACATGGTAAACTCATCAAAGCACAAAGTGATCCTATTGAAATAATAAAAATTGATTATAATAAAATAACAATCACATATCAGTTTCTAGTCTAGAGGGATCTCACCATTTCACAGGTCAATCCCACCAATATGTAGAGTGATCTCAGTGATCTATAGTGTGCTTCCATCATTCTCCATAGTAATCCTACCGAGTTATAGAGTGATATTGTTGATCTTGTAAAACACATAGGTAGATAAAAAGTATTTAAAATTGATCTCACCATTCATGAATGCATTCCCACCATTTCATAGGTTGATATCTTTGATGTTCATGTCGATCCTACTAACTTGTAGAGTTTGGCATTTCACATGTTGATCCTACCATTTGTCTCAGAAGCCATGGAAATGTAAAATGAGAGAAAATGAAGTGAAAAATGGCCTCTAAAGAGGGTCTAAATGAAAAATTAGAACGCATAAATAATTGTGTGAGGTGTGATTCCCACCAATGTGAAAAATGTATGGTAGGAATACAAAATGTGTTAGTTAGGAAAATATATTATAAATAAGCATATATACACTAAAAAATCAAGCCCACTCAATTATAGGGTGTTTTAAATGAATTATAAGAGATATTTAAAGAAATAATACTATCAATCCTTCCAAATAATTTACCTCCTTCTAAGAGCATCCAAAAAGCATGTTTTTCCATAGATTTGGTGCTCCAAGTCTCTATCAATGATGATTAGTAGGCTCATCCATCATTTTGTAGTGCACCAATGTCTGAGGCTCATGAGTTTGATCAATTTATGAAAATAGGTGAAGCTTTTATATAGTAATTTATGCATAGTAAGTCTTTATAATTAAATCTCACCTAATCAATGGTGAAACCCTATATTTATATCTTTTTGAAATGCATAAAATCAGCCATCCATCTTGAGATCAAGATGTGTGTACATGAAATAATTCAATTTTGGAGGGACACATCATAAATATTTGGAAGAATGGGGCATTAATGAGGTATGGGAAGGCTTAATCATGATATTTGTTCCATCAATGGCTTATGGATTCTACCCCATTGATGATGTCATGCGAAGATGCAGATTTGATGAATTCATTTCCAATTAATAGATTTTCAATAACTTTCATGGATTTTTCAATTAGGCTTTTGATTTGGTTTAATTTTTCTTAGTAGCTTTGATTAAATTTATGTAATTATTTGGAAATTTATTGCATGCTTAATTAACCTTGTTAGAAATGCCATTTTAAAAATTCATAATTTGACTGGAGTATAATTAGAATAAGGTGTTAGTTTCACACAAAATAATACCCCAATTAGGGCATTATTAATGTTAAATAACACACACACATCACATGTGTTACGAATTATAAGAATTTAGTGGTCCATAGTGTCATTTTATGTGGTCACAATTTGACTAAAATTAATTTGATAAAGGATAAAAATCACATAAAATGCATTGCCCCATTCAAGGATACATCAACCTAAATCGATACCTGAACATGACAAGCTCGAACCATTTAGCACCATTTAGTGATTTTGGCTTAGATTGTGCATTGTCATAGAATTTTTCTTAGGTTGAAAATTTTAGCACAATAGTGATAGTAATTGGATGTATACAATTTTTTTTTTGTGTGGTCATTTATTGACCACCTTCTATAATTTTTTTGAGGTGTTTTTGCCATTGATGTGATTATTCTCATGGGGTGTGACTTCTCCACCCATTTTTTTGAATGATTAGCATTGTACCATATATTTTTTTGATTAATATATAAATATGTTATTTAATTAAAAAATCATGTATTATCCTTCCTTTGAGAGTTGTTACAACTTTCTTGTAGTGCATGATAGTTATAAAAATTCACATTTCTCATTTTATTCATAGGAACTACCTTTTAATTTTAACCCATATTTAAAATCGAATTTCCTTTTCCGTATTCATTTCATGTTCTCAGGAAATACACTACTTCTTTTTCAACTCCTTCATGTGCCTCCTCTTATGCACATTTTTAAGGCACCATAACTTGCATTCCTCTTTGTCTTGAGATTTTGTGTGATCATGCATGATTCCTCCCAACCTTTTCTTTGTGCACTTTTAGCTTAAGTAGCTTATCCAACTTAAACCTAACCCACATAAAAACATGTGTATGGTCTTCCACATCATAACTTTAGTGAATTTAATTTGTCAATAAAGTGATAAATGACAGAGTTTTAAATACCAAAGAATGACAAAAGTTCTAAAATCAAACTAAAAATGACACACAACCAATGCCACACTTTTTTGAAAACAAAACTAAGTCTTAAAGTAAACTAGTGGCATATGCATTATTTACTGAACTTAAGAGTTACATAGAATGGTAGGGTCAGATCCAACTACCATTAAAATGGCATAGAATGAATTGGCCATCTAATATTTTCAAATTATAGTTTCCTATTAGATAGACATCATGAATGATAAAAGGACCATTCCACTAGATCTATAGTTTACCTCTATTGCAAGAAAAATTTGAATCATAGACCAAGACATGCATAATAGGATGAACAAAATTGGCTTTGATATGTTAGTGAAGACAATATTTTTGTTTTTGCTTCTCAACCCCTTGACTCTAGTGTGCGATAATGTACACTTCATCTAACTAAAGTGAAGCATCTAGGTGAGATTTAAAGGAATATTCTTCATTTAATATACCCATGCACACAATACACATGGGTGGAATAAGGAATTACACTTGCAAAACTAATTCAATGCTAAAGACAAGGTTAAAAAGAGTACTCTTGTTCAAACTTTTATATCTGGTCTAGGAAGCTCATAGAACTGTCGAAACATGATCATCCTAATTAGTGAAAATGATATTAAAAATCTTGGTCAATGTATTACCAATGAAATTATTGAAGGCTTTAGCTATGTCATTAGCTTGAGGGTGGTAGGGTGTGGTATTATGGTGCGTAATCATGAATTTAACTAGGAGGATGTAAACTATTGCATTGAGAAAGTTCAAGAAATAATCATTGGTTAAACTTAATGGGCATCCATATCATGTGATAATATATTACCATATAAATATAATAGTGGTTGTAGTAGTATAATCTCGTGTAGAGAGTGATTTAGCCTAGTATGTGATATAATTTATGGTAGTAATGATGTAGTGTGTGCTAGTCTCTCTTAGAATAAGTTAAATGGGGCCAAAAAAACAATAGCCCATTAATCAAATGGATCATGAAAAAACACTAGATGAATGAGAATGGCATCCTATAGATTTGGTTTCCCTATGCACTAACATATAACACAATGTTGTGCATAGGATTTGGTATCCTTGAATAATATGGGCCACCATAACCCAAATATTAGAACCTTTCTTATTGTTGTTGTGTCACTAGCATAATGTTCCCTTGTGACACCCTCATGGACATCTTAAAGGACTTCAACATGCTTATTATACATTAATCACCTTTTTAATACATCATCGTACCCTATTTTATATGTGTATTCTCTAATAATCTATAAAGGGGAAGTACAAACAACTAATTGCTTTTTTTCTTAGGTGCTCAGGTGGTATGGAGCTGAGCCTATTATAAGAAAAAATAATTTCCTCTAATTATTCAAACATGCATGTAACTTGAAATTTCACATTCTATAAATCATATTCTATTATGAATGATGGTTCATTGGATTGGATGCATGAGAAGTGGTCTAGGCCAAAATTAATCTTGCATAGTTTCATGACCATGGAGAACTAGAACTCCTAAAAGAGGACAATCAATCGATAGATGTGTCCATGTAATACCAAATTATTAACAAAATATGTGAGAACTTCATGATTTGTTTAGAAGACAAAAATAATAGACAAAAAGTTTTGGAGTGTATAAACCATGGATAGGGCCTCACGGTAGGTAGTAGAGTAGTTTTATTCAACTAGTGTGAGCTTCTAACTAGAAAAATAAATATGATGATAAAGGTTTCCTTCACCAGGATGTAAATAATGGTTATTAAATCCATTCCTAAATTATTAACATGAACATGAAATGGTTGGGTACATTTTGAGAACTAGAGATTGGGCATAGTCACTTGTTTTTACTTCTAAGCCTCAAATACCTGCTAGTGTTTAATGGTCCATAGGAACACGCCATTTTGTTTGTGTAATTATTTGATCATATTTTATATGTTATCATAATCTTGAATGAAATTAAGATAATACATTATGTTCCTTAAAAAGGTGCATACATTATGTTGAATGGTTAGATATGGAAGTTAGACAATAATTGCAATCTTAGCTGAATCCACCAGTAGTCTATCCTAACAAATGATGTGTCCTAATAGGATCCCAAATGGAGTCGAAAAGATGATTTTTTTAAGACTAAAATAAATTTGAAGTTGGAATACTAACTCAATCATGAGGCACATATTATCATAGTGTTCGCACACTAAACCATATACAGTTTAGTGATTGAAGTACAATTAAAGGGAATAATGAATAAAATCCTTGAAGGCTTACACTACGATGTATGAGAACACTACTATTGCATTATTTAGGTAAAAAGGTATAAAATTATATGAAAAATAACCACATTTAGTTTAAAAGGTTATGTTTGCCTTGTCTTCCTTAGTAATTTGTACTTGGTGATATCTATAAAATCAATGAGTGAAGGTGTATATTTCACACCTAGCAACACCTTATAAAATTTTGTTAATGAAATGCATTGGTAAAGGGCCAGTTACACATAAAACATTGAGTATCTTATAATCTACATAATTATTAATTTTACCATCTTTATTGATGTTAATAACCATTGGACTAACCCACTTAGATTCATCAATGGGAGAAATAACTCTAGTGTGAAACATGTAATAAATTTCCTCTTTAAATCAATCACACATATTAGGGTTAATTTGATATGGTTATTTCCTCACTGATCGAGCACCTTAAACCAACTTGATATGAATCTTTACAAATAATGGATGCACTCCATTCATTTCTATGTAGTTATGTGGGAAACTATCTTGATATTCCTACAAGAGTTCAAAGATTTTGGTCAACTCAAGACCAGACTAGTAATTTCCCATAGTGGCCATTTTAGGCATATCCTCCATCCAAATATTATGCTTAATTATTTGGAGTTGTGTAAAATATGGTTTTTCTTGGATTGCTTAGTATCCCTAAATTTACACAGCCCATAATGTTTATGTAGGTGTAGGTGGTCTATTCTTGGTTTTGATGGATTAAAGTTGGTACCTTCATCAACTTCTTACATGACCATTTTATTTCCAAAGTATGTATTTATTACTAATAGGAATATTTAGACTAATAATCCAATGGAGGAAAGGTAGGAATATTAGGCTCTTAAAATATATCCAATTTGACCTAAAATACATCATGTATGTGTCATGTGATTTTTGATTGGTCCCTGATATCCTATAACTATCTGATGGATTGCTTGTAAAGACAAATGTAAATCTATTTGTGGATAATAAAATGAAAATGTCATAAGCAAACCATGTGTGATGTGTTTCTAGGTATCCATCTCCCTGTAATTTTCTTGATAAATGTACCACACTCTAGATGAGGCATGTAGAGTACCATAAAAGGCATGAATCCATAAATATTCTTGTAAAAATGTGTTTGAAACATTATAAAGTATTTAATAGGGCTTTATATGGTATTTTGGATTATAAATACCATCATAACTCAAGGTGGTGTGAACATGGTTGTCATGGTATAAGTGATAGTGCATGGTGATGCGTACTTACTCCCATGTGTGTAATTGGTATCAATGTGTACACCACCATTGAGTAATGGTTTTTTTTTTTTTTAAATTGAGAATACATAAACATTCATCCTCATCAACATAATATTCTTCCAACTACTACAAATATTCCCTAACCTTAAGTTAACCATGGGATTGAGGTGCATGGTCTAATCTCAACGGTGGTAGACAAATGAGGTGAATATTCTTGTAGCACTAAGATAAGTTGGGGGAGGAACTTAGGTAGCTTTCAAGGACACCACAAAAATTCCTTGTATGATCATATTTAGCTTGAGACTATCAGTCAAAAATAATAATAGTAGTGTCAAAAATGGATTGTGCATCTTCCCATTGCAAGATGCCACAGGTGTAGGATCTACATTTTAATTTCCTTGGATAGCGATGCTATATATTATGTCAATATCCTCATTAAAATCAATTATTTCCACAAAGTGACATCCTTGGTCATTATTTTGAAGAATAACTATGCACTGAGTGTCATTCTCAAAGCTAATATAATACTTTTTGAAGCATAGATTAACATTATTAGCATAACACGAAGGTCCACCCAAGAGATCAAGGAAGTCATCAGCCTCAATAGGATTGATCACTTCAAAATCGCCCTTGAATGAGACACCCAAGATGTTGATGGTGGCATCTTTAATAACACCTATGGGCAGTGCATGAGTCTTATTGGACATGAACAAAATAAGTGGGGAAGGTTGAAAATTAGGGATCTCCATAATTTTCTAGGCATCTTTAGTTAGGACATTAACCTTCACGTCAATGTCCACCAAGATATCATGAATCATCCATCCATCAATGAACATATTGACAAGGATCTCTTTATCACATTCTAGATTTTAGTTGGATATGTGTCTCTTAGTTTCGTGCATGGTTCAAATGACAATAATTTGAAGCCTTTTTCTTTTGTTATCATAAAAAGTTAATTTGAAGTGGGATGATATCCTCACTAATGAATATCTTTCACAACTCTTGAAATTAATCATGCCTCAAGTCTGTGGGTACCCTATAATTTTGCATATTGACACACATGATAGCATCTTTGTCCTTCAAGAGATAAATTTTTCCTTGCAACTCTCACAAAAGGATATTATCTCATGAAACACTTCTTTTTGACATTGAGCATATGGATAGTGTTGCACATGAGGTTATTCACACTAAATATTTTTAGCAGGCATTTTTGAGACATGTTAGGAATGAGCACCACTCTGAGTAGTGATATTAACCTTAGGTCTAATTGGTGGAGTGGCAGGGCATGGTATCCACTGGGTATTTATATTTTTTATAACATGTATCATTCTAATGACCTTCTCATCTTGTTCTTTTATAATGGTAGCACACAATCTTGGGAGTTATTTTAGTCAATGTTTATTATTATAAAAGGGGAAGATTGGGTAAATCATGCAATCACATTAGTAGTGGTACAAATATCCACACTTGTAACATGTCCTAGGTGGAAAGCAACCACTTCCACATCCATTTTCATGCCCTCAAACTCTGAAGGATTAAATCCCACTAGTCTCTAATGTGTTATCTATAAAATCTTTGTGTGTAGCTTGTGCTTGTACTTCAATAATTTCATTGAGGACCCTATAGTCATTAGTATTATGGGTATATGCATCACATATTTTATAATCTAGTGACACTTTGGCTTGGGTGGCATGCTAAAATAAGGGAAAACTAATTACATCTTTGTCTTCATTAGAAATTTCATAAGACTATTTTATAACATCACAAACATTCCTCCATGGACAATTATAGACATAACAATGCTTTTTTCTCTTCAAAATTTGTGATATATGACTTGAATTATTGAGACTTCAAGTTTTGTACTACATACACCACTGGTTATTTGAGACATAAAGTTCAATTTAAAGTACATAGATAATTACATTACCTCTTATATTAAATGTATAAATAGTTAGATCATATATGAGATGTATTAATTTCTAAATTTATTTTAAAATGAATTGATATTTATTATTGTGTGAATATATTCCATTTTATTGTTATCATTCTATGCTCACATTATAGTTATATTAAATTATTGAAATTATTTCTTTTAGTTAGTTATGTGAGACTATTTAGTAGAAATATCTTTAGATTGTTTCACATTTGTTTATTTTATAGGGATAAGGCATTAATCTAGTGTTTATACAGACTTCATTTTGTGTGTAGGTTGAGGTCACATGATTCATGCATGTCCCTAACAATAATTAATTCAATCTCATAATAAGTAGAGGTTCAAAACATTGATCACCCATGATCATGTTTTGGGTTATTTTAATCATAGTTCTATAAATTACTATTCATGGTATTAATATTAGAATATACGTGTGAAATTTTAATACTTTTACCCATTTATTAGGTTGACCATAAGCTATAATGACAAGTTTATATGATGATACAAAATTCAATGTTTTAACCTTTAGATTTTATTTTCACTTAGTAACTTGTATACAATTCCCAAAATGCATCTTGTATCTAAACACTAGAATAATGTGCAAGTGTCTTTTTTTGTATATTTTAGTAGTTATAATTTTCTTTTAATAGATATCATGAATTATTATATTGAAGCTTTACTAGCTCAACTTTTAGTGTTAGATTGTGTAATGGGCACCCCAGTTGCACCCAAGCTAATCCAACAGGCTCTTTATGACTCTGATAGATTTCAGCTAAAATAGCCAGCACACTGTATTTGTATTAATTGCAAAATGAGTAGATGAGTACAATTCCAGTCACTTGGTGACTTCACTAAATCTCCTCTTAGAATTGTATGAACATGATTTCAAGTGGATATCCCAACACTTGCCAAAGGTGCTTCATTCATTCTCTGACCCACTAATTTATGAACTCTGCAGCCAAATCTACGGACTCTACAGGCTGAGATCTATGGACTCCACAGGCTTGAAATCTACAGACTCTGTAGGCTAAAATATATGGACTCTAAAAGCTAAAAACTACAGGCTCTATAGGCTTGAAATCTATAGACTCCGTAGGATAAAATCTACGGACTCTGCAGGTTGAAAACTACAAACTCTGTCGGCTTAAATCTACGAACTCTACAGGCTTAAATCTACAGACTCTGTAGGCTTAAATCTATGGACTCTGCAAGCCAAAAACTATGGACTCTACAGAAAACTATGGACTTGACAGGTAGAAATCTATGAACTCTGTAGGAAAGAAACTATGGACTCTAGAGGTAAAAACTACAGACTATGCAAAAAACTATGAACTCAACAAGTAAAAATCTACAAACTCTGTAGGCAAGAAACTACAAACTCTACAGGCATAAACTTCAGACTCTACAAAAACTATAGACTCACCTGGCTATATACAAATGCTATAGTGATCTTGCTGCTACAGTGATGTGCTGCTACAATGGTATGGATACTACAGTGGTACGACTGCTATAGTGGCATAGCTGCTATAGTGACATGGTTGCTATAGTGGTTGAGAGCACAAAATCCAAAGACTAACCCCAAGGATTGATGTCTAGAGTGATACAAATGAGAAGGACATTCTCAAATGCCCAAATAAGCTACAAGTGCAACAATTCTTTTCTTCTTATCCCCCCTTAAAGAAGCCACAAGCACTCCCCTTTATCCTTTCTCCAAGGGGAAACTCAACTCACTTGAGCAATGTGGGATAAAGGATGTGCAACAATCCCTTATAAAGTAAATGTTTAAAGTGACACTCAATGTCTTTTAGCTAGGTTAAAAGGTAGCTTTTTGCAACACTTCAGGCCCCCAAAAATACTAGAAACCGAACTCTGAATGGTGTGAGTGATAGCTTGTCAGAAAGCTCTCAGCAAGGAGCATCAAATCCAATCATCAAAAATGGCCTCTATTGCATCCTATTAGCTTACTAAAAATAGTAATTGTGCTGGAAATTGAGTAAGCCCAACTGCTAAAATGGGGACATTATAGTCTGCCCCCCTTGAATTTACTTGTCCTCAAGCAACCTCAAGCCATCCTACTGAATAACTTACTCACTTTCCCATGTAGCATCCTCCTCCGGTAGGTCTTTCCATCTAACCAAATACTCCTTCACTATCTTGTTTCTCAGTTTCCTCTCTCTAGTGTCCAGAATAGCCTCAGGTTCTAACACAAGCCTCCCTTCCTCATCCAAAGGGGGTAAATATGTAGTAGGCACTACACCCTAACCAATGGCCCTCTTAAGCCTAAACACTTGGAATACATTGTTTACTCGACTGCCTGTTGGAAGCTCAAGTTCATAGGTGACTTCACCCACTCTTCAAATCACCCTATAGGGGCTGTAAAATCTAGGCTTAAGCTTCTTTGCTTTTCTCTTCTTGAGTGATAACTGCCTATATGGATGTAGCCTCAAATACACCATGTCCCCTACCTCAAAATTGTGCTCTACCCTATGCTGATCATCATAAAACTTCTACTGATTTTGGGCCTATTGTATATTCTATTTGAGCACTCTCAAGATATCTTGGATGTCTTTTAAAAGGTCTTTAGCTTTGGGCACTCTGTTGTCCCCCAAAGCCATATCCATGAAGCTTAGAGCTTTATACCCATACAATGCCATAAATGGAGTCATCCTAATGGTCATGTGATGCATGGTATTATAACAATAATCCCCCATGTGTAACCATTTAACCCAGGCTCTCTATTGTGTAGTTACATAGTTCTACAAATAACCCTCCACCCATTTATTTACTATCTTTGTCTGCCCATCTATCTAGGGATGGTAGCTTGTATTAGGTGTAAGGTCTGTACCACACAGCTTGAACAACTCCCACCAAAAAGTGCTCATGAACTTGTTATCCCTATCACTGACAATAAATATTGGTAACCCATACAACATAAAAACCTCCCTAAAGAACACATCTGCCACCTGAGCTACTATATAAGTAGAGGGAATAGAAAATAAGTGAGAAAACTTCATCAATCTATCTACCACCACATAAATGCAATCTCTTCCCTACACTTGGGGTAGGCCAATGATGAAGTCCATAGAATTGCTTTCCCACTTTCTGTCTGGAATGGGTAAGGGCTATAGTAAACCGGCTGGAAACATGTGCTCTTCCTTATTCTGTAGACAAACTACACTTTCCCTGACATGCCTCTGAACATCATCCTTGAGCCCTCTCCATGAGAAATGCTCTCGAATCTGCCTATAGGTCTTGAAGACCCCCAAATTTCTAGACATAGGCGCATCATGAAATTCCCTTCATATCGTCTCTCTTAAGGGTGATGACAAAATTAAATAAATTCTATCCTGAAACCTGATCAACCCATATTCACCTCATAACAATCATCCTATATAGTGCTTAAAACTAGTCTTGAAGCCCAAGCATCCCTAGCATATTTTGCTATAATCTTAGCCCACCAGTCTCCTGAAATCTCTGGAAGAGCACAAATATGGGGTCTTCTAGATAAGGCATCAGCTACTACATTCTTCTTTCCTTTGACAAACTCAATGTCAAAGTCATAAGCTTGCAATTTAGTGACCCACTTCTATTGTCTATCATTCAAGTATCGCTGACCCGTGAAATAATTTATGCTATTATGATCCATCTTGATCACAAACTTCCCTCCAACCAAGTAGGATTGGAATTTGGCCAAGGCATCCATGATGGCTAACATCTCCTGATCATAAATATAATAGCTCCTCTCTACCCCTTGGAGCTTCCTACTCACAAAAACAATGGGGTGCTTCTCTTGCATCAATACTGCTCTAACCCCATCACCCAATGCATCACAATGAAGCTAAAAAGTCTTCATGAAGTTGGGTAGGGATACAACCAGACATGAAGACATCACCTACTTGAAATGTTCAAAACACTATTGTGCTACCTATGTCCATACAAAATCACCCTTCTTGGTGAGGTCTGTTAATGGTGCTGCAGTCTGTGAAAAGCCCTTCAAAAATCTCCTATAAAAACCACATAATCTAAAAAATCCTTTGAGTTATGTAAGGATGGTTGGAGTGGGCCAATCAACCATCGCCTTGATCTTTTTTGGATCCACCTGAACTCCTTCATCACTAATAATATGGCTGAGGTAGAGCAACTTGGTCATGCCAAACTCACACTTTGATTCCTTGGCATATAGTGACTCCTTCTCCAACATGACCAGCACCTCCTCTAAATTTTGTAGGTGCTCATCCCATGTCTTACTGAATACTAAGATGTCATCAAAGAAGATCAATACAAATCTTCAGAGCTTCCCTCTAAACACCTGATTCATACAACTCTAGAAGGTAGTTAGAGCATTGGTTAACCCAAACGGCATAACCAAGAACTCAAAGTGCTCGTAGTGACATTGAAAGGTAATTTTTTCTATGTCCTCTACTCGCATCCTGATCTAATAGTATCTTGAATGTAAGTCTATCTTAGAGAAATATCGTGGTCCATGCAGCTCATCAATCAGCTCATCAATCTTAGGGATGGGGTACCTGTTCTTAATTTTATTCTTATTGAGAGCTCTATAGTCAATACACATACACATTATCCCATCCTTCTTCTTCACCAAAACAACCACTAAAGCAAAGGAGCTTTTACTGGGCCTAATATGCCCCATCTCTAATAACTCCTTTATTGACTTCTCTATTTCATCCTTATGCTTTTTAAGATGGTAGTAGGGTGTGATGATGACTGATTTAGCCCCCTCCTCTAGTTTGACAACATGCTCTATACCCCTCTCAGGAGGAACCCCATGGGGAATGCTACCAAACACCTTATCATGCCTAGAAATGATATCCTATACATCTGGGTGATATCTTTTTACCTACTACTCTATAGGCATAGGCATGATCAAACATTCAACTGCCCACTCGACATCATCATGTTTGAACAACCATTCCATCCTTTTCAAGGATACCACCCTGAGCCCCCATCAGGTAAACCTTAGAGCACCACCTTCCTACCCTGATGTTGAAACCTCATCTCTAGCCTAGCCAAGTTGAAGGTGAATTCTACTAGAGAAGCCATCCACATCATCCCCAAGATGACATCATAATCACCCATGTCAACTACATAGAAATCATCCTCCAACTCATAATCTCCTCCCAATCTGATGCGTAGTTTTGAAATCTTTCAAGTACATAATAACTTGTGGCCATTGGCCACCATGAATCTGAACCCTGCATGTTCTTCAGTCTGAAGGCCTCTCTTGGCCACCAGCTTTGCATGAATGAAATTATGTGTTGCCCCTGTGTCGATCAAGGAAACCACGCACTGCCCCTAAATCATCCCTCTTACCTTAAAGGTGATGGCCTTCTAGAAACCAGCCAATTGAGCAAGAGACTTCTCATCATCTTAACTCTCCTCAGCAGCGCTATCACCCTAACTAGAATTTGCATTTGAATGTTGCCCCTTGACTTCAAAAGGTGATTTGTCTGCTGAGAAATACTCCATGGGCTTAGCCTTTGCCTTAAGCGGACATTCATGGAAAAGACTCCATGGCTCCCTACAATGGAAACATAGTTTTTTCTTCCTAAGTTCATTGAGGGTAACACTATCTAACCCTTTAGTTTCCCCCTTAGGCTATTGAGGGTCCTTCTAAAACATCTTCCTTTCCTTATCCTTCCTAAAATGAGAGTCCTTAGAGTGGAGTTTACTCTTGTAGGAAGAAGATGTTAGGTCTCTTGTTTTCTTAATAGCCTCTTCTAGAGAAGAGGGGTTGTGTCCCTTTACCCATCCTTGCAAGGGATTAGAAAGCCCATCCATGAAAAGAACAACTAGTCTTCTTTCTAATATATCCATCACCAATACTGCCAACTTTTGGAACTCAGTGATATAGGCCTCCATAGAACCCACTGGTTAAGTTGAGCTAGCTCTTTGAAATGCAATTCTGGGTCCTTAGTATCAAATCTATCAATGAGCCTCTCCGTAAACTCTTCATAAGTATCTATCTGGCTATGGCCAAGCATGAACATACCGTGGTGCCACCACTCATGGGCACTTCCATCCAAGTGCAATGCAATATACTTAATCACATCCTCCTTAGGCATGGGATTAAGCTGGAAGTAAGTGTCTAATTTTTGGACCCACGTTCATACTGAAGTCTTCCTTGTACTGTCATAGTATGGAATGGACAACTTTCCCAACTTTTTCCTCATCTCATAATTTTGTTGCCTATTCCCTTTCATGGGCATATGCTTGAGTCTAACATCCATATACTCCCTGAAGGACATTTCACCTTGAAAATTTGGCCCATCATTTCTCTAATCTTCTAGTATTTGGTCTTGTACCTCCTATTGTGTAGGACTAACATTATCCTGGTCATTCTATCTTAGAGGGAATTGTGGCATGAGTGGCCTTATGGAAGAACCTGATCTAGCATATGTTCGGGCTCCTCTATTAATCAATTCATCTCCATTACCTCCATTACCTGGTCCACCTACCTGGTTAACATTATTACCCTAGTTGGCATTGTTGCCTTGATATGCTCTAGTTAGGTGTTGCATAATTGCTAGAGCCATCTGCTGTAATGTGGTTTATAGCTCCCTTTGCCCCCTGGCAAAATCACTGAGCATCATCCTGGTGCTGGGCTCTCCCCCTTCCCCATCTCGATCACCCATGGTTGGTGTTTCTATCGCTAATTCACTTTTCAGATCATAAAGAGAGAAGAAACTAAAAGAATAATGGACAAGGCTTGTGAAGTACCTGGATAAAGATCGCACACCGTAATCCAGACGTTTGTGAGCACCCCTCTTTGGCTGTGGAGGAATGACACCTGCAAGAAAAAAGAAACTTGGACAAGAAAAAGGTTAGATGGATAGGCGGTGGGTTGCCAAGAGAAAGCTTGTTCCCAGAAGTATGAGAACTTCCTTAAGGGAGGTCAACCCACTATTAACAGACAGATAAAAGATCAAGAAAATACAGAATGCCAGAATATAGAAGTGACAAAGAAATTAGGAAGGAAAGAAAAGACAAAATGATTACCTAAAGGAGTTGTTGGGCTGGAGACAGTCACCGAGGTCGGAAATGTTGCCGGCATCGGTTAGCTGATCTGCCGACGTCGGTTATCCTGCCGACGTCGGTTGGGGAAGTGACCGGCGTCGGTCGGGGTTGTGGCCTGTAGTCGGGTCTGGGTTGGTTTCTGGACTATGGACGGATCCGGTTTGTGAATGGGGTCGAGACAGAGTTCGGGGACAAATTTAGATGGACTGAGGAATGCTCTGGTTCTGGTTGGGTGCCTTGTGCAAGGTCTTTGTTGATAGGGGGATGAGGAAGTTGTCTGGGATTGGATTAAAAGAGGGATAGGAAAGAGGAAGATGCACAGAGGACAGGACCTGAGAAGGCTTTGCAGCCTCTCAGGGGGAAGAACAGAGGGAGTAGAAGACAGTAGATAGGATAGATAACTGAAAACTAAAGAAATGAAATAAAATGAAACACCAGACTGTGCTTACCTTTGGCTTGCTGACTGAAGAACGGAGGAGCTGTTGTTGGAGCCACGGAAGACTTGTCAATAAAAAAATCCCTGATCCAGAGTCTTTACACCTGTTGCTACTGCTGCACGAGGTCCAGAGAGAAGAGAGTCGAATGCCAAAGCGCCAAGAGGATTCTATTTGCGAGCTCAAGGGTCCAGGGGCTGCAACAGATGCAGAAAGGGGTAATGAAGGCTGCCGATGCTGGCAGTTTCACCGACGTCGACCGAAGGGTCGCCGACGTCGGCGGTCGCAGGATGGGGACAGAGACTAAAAATAGCCTCTACCCATTCTTGCACGCCGCCGGGCGAGGGGTTATGGGAAGAATGGTCACGAGGATGCCTAAATGGGCGTGGGGGGAAGATAATGAAGAGATTTGGCATAATAAATGCTAGGGGGAAGGTGGAGGGATTCAAGGGAGGATCCAAGGTGGAAAGGGTAGGGTGGAAAGGGGGCCACTTGATTAAAATATTTAAGTTATTTTAATCAAATGAATGAAGGGGACTAAGGCCAAGGGTTAGGATAGGGGTTTGAGGTGGACAAGGGGGAGAACCAAGGTGTAGACACGTTTGCGGTGTCTACATTTGCCCCTTTTTGTCTTGTTGGTTGTTCTTGACGAACTGCAAGACAAAAACAGGAGTTGGTTGCCCCAGGAAAAGGATGAGGTGTTCCCCCCTCAAAGCGATAGTCGAGAGAAGGGAACCGAAGATCGAGTGTCGATTTGACAGAGAAATGGATAGAAGAGAGTGAGTGAAAATGCTGCCATAGTCGTGATTGCGTGTAGTCTACTTCACGAGAGGGTCAGGTCAAATTGTCGCATGTCGAGGGTCAGGGAGTGCCAAAATTGAAGTAACCGGGCCCCAGCATTTAGTCGTCTGCTGATCAGGTCACTCAATCTAAGCTGAAGCTCCAAATGGTCATCATGTTCCAGGTATCCCAGGCTCAGGAAGTGCTCCCAGAAAACACAAAAATGACACAAGTAGTAGGGATCAACCGGCTTGCGATCCTATACTTGTGAGGAGTCAAAAATAGTCTGTGGACAATTTTGCTAACCAGCCGTAAGGTAGCACACACGCAAAAACAACCAAGGCAACATGCTGTCTTGGAAGTGGTCGAAGGTTGAAGGAGATACGCATGATCTCCAATGGTCATTGGTCAAGAGGATGGATGGATGAGAGGATGTGGTCGAGCTAACCCCAGAAGACCCCATGTCAACTGAGTGCTGCCTACATAGCCCCTGTCGTAGGGGCCTCAGGCCTATGTAGTTCTCCCTAAAAGGGAGGAAGGGTCAGAGGGATGGATTGGTCTTGGTCAAAGTCGATGATTGGTCTTGGTCAAAGTTGACAGAGTTGGTCGTGATAAGAGTCAAAGAAGAGAAGGTTTGTCCATCATAGAGACGAACAAACGGGGGTGGTCGAGCTAACCTCAGAGGATGTGGTATCTGAGTGCTGCCTACATAGCCCTGGTCATAGGGCCTCAGACCAATGTAGTTCGGACTGCGAGGGTCAAAATGGTCGATGATGAGTTTGGTCATGTGAGGGTAAGATGATGCTATAGACGGTGTATTCTGTAGAATTGGTCGAGAGTCTTTCATCTCTAGCAAGTTTCCATAGGCGTGATGGATGTATGCTAAAAATGAATGGAGGTCTATTTATGCTTCAGCAAGTATTGGTTTATGCTTAACATAAATTGGGTCTGGTCGGTAGTTTCCATGTGCATTGGTGTCCATAGAAACTATGTGAAATGGTCTAGGATGATGCCGGCTGAAAATGATGAAAATGGCTTGGTTTGAGATGAGTCGATAATTGATGTGGTTAAATGTGACCAAAGTGTAGAGAAAAGGTGAAAGGCAAATTGCTCTTTCATTGACAAGGACCAGAAAGGAAGCATAGATAGGGGTTATTAGAACCAAAGCCCCGTTCATGCATTACGTCATTGACCAGTATGGTGTTAGGGCGGTAATCGAATCACTTTGACATTAAAGTGAGCTCGAAGTCCCTTGAGCAGGTGATAGGAGGAAGATAGGGTAACCCATTTTAAGAGCAGGAATAACCGTGCCCCTTTTTATAGGAGACCCTAAGACAGCTACAAGCCAAGTCCGTGACTCGTTTTTTTTTTTTTTTTTTTTTTTGTGCAGGCTGATCGATGCGGGAAGCGTACATAGAGATGTCTTTTGATGTATGGTCAGGTTGCGAAGCTGATCAATGCGGGAAGCTTCTAAGAAAGGTGCTGTTTGTAGCAAGATTTAGTCATAGCCATCCTTCGAGGGAGTGGTCTATATTTTTGCTTTATATAATGTCTGAGTAGCTGTCCTTCGAGGGATCAGTCTACTAGCTACAGCAATGATAATATAGCTGTCCTTCGAGGGATCAGTCTGTCTTTTTGATTTGATTTGATTTAGTGACCTTGGATATGTTTTGACATCTTGATTTGTATTTTTTTGATTTTTTTGATAGGAATTTGAGTCACGGACAAGACTGTAGAAGTTCAAGGACTCCCCTTTTATTAGGACAAAGCATCCATGCATCATAAAAGGGTCGTAGAGGACTTGTTAAAGGGGAATAGGGTTGAAAGGGATGAGGATTAAGAGGACGAGGATTGCTCAGGGGACGAGCTCAAGTTACGTGTCAAGTAGACGAGTATTCGACTAACAGAAGAATGGTCAAAGATGCAACGCATTAAGAGGCTCAGGTTCTGGCTGTCCATCGAGGGAGGACAGACGATAAGTCCCTGACCCATACTTGTGCGTGATGATAAAAGGTCCAAGCCAATTGGGGGCGAATTTGCCTTGTTTACTTCGCTCCATATTGGTCACGTGCTGATTCTCTTTGAGGATGAGGTCTCCGATGTTGAAATCTCGTTCTCGCAGATTTTTGTCGTAGGCCCGCTTTATACGACTTTGGTAGACATGGAGATGATTGAGGGCAGCAAGACGGCGCTCGTCGAGTAACTCAAGTTGAGCTAAGCGATCTTGATGAAAGTCGTCGTTGGAGAGAATGTCATGCAGGGAGATGCGGAGAGACGGGATCTGTACTTCGAGAGGTAAGACAGCCTCTGTTCCGTACATGAGAGAGAAGGGAGTAGCACTCGTAGAGGTTCGGATGCTAGTGTGGTAGGCCCACAAAGCGAAGGGAATATGAATGTGCCAATCCCTTCCTGTATCGTCAACCACCTTCATGAGAATTTTGGTGAGAATTTTGTTGGAAGCCTCGGCCTGCCCATTTGCTTGTGGGTAGTAAGGCGAAGAAAAGTTGAGTTTGATGCCAAATGAGTCGCATAGTTTTTGGACAGTCTTGTTTTTGAAGGACTTGCCGTTGTCGGTGATGATTTTGTGAGGGACACCGAAACGATAGATGATGTGGCTACTGATGAAGTCGACAATTTTTTCAACTTTTGTGGAGACAAGAGGAATGGCTTCCACCCACTTGGTGAAATACTCAGTGGCAGTGATGATGGACTGATGACGAAGAGACGAGTGAGGGTTGATCTCACCGATGAGATCCAAGCCCCACTGAGAGAAAGGCCAAAAATCTTGAGCGACTTGCAAGGCGTGGCTGGGGAGATGAAGCAGGTTAGAGTGCTGCTGACACTTGATGCAACGCCGAACATAATCGCTATAGTCTTGATGAAGGGTGGGCCAATAATAACCCAGGCGAAGGATGCGCTTGGCAACCGAGTTTCCACTGAAGTGTCCACCACAAATCCCGTCGTGGACTTGCTTTATGGCATGAG
The DNA here is from genome assembly GCA_037957365.1 of Torreya grandis. Taxonomy (NCBI): domain Eukaryota; kingdom Viridiplantae; phylum Streptophyta; class Pinopsida; order Cupressales; family Taxaceae; genus Torreya; species Torreya grandis. The sequence goes on along the minus strand of JARHVA010004555.1, from coordinate 1,293,270 downwards.
AAGCTTCAGTGGAGGTTAGACAGCGAGGAAGGAGACCGTCAAAGCCTCGCTTATAGAGAAGACCCCCTAGCATGGTATAGCAAGCTGTGCACTTGATGAAAGCTCGCCGCGCATTGCTAGAGAGGTTGGGAGGAGTGACAGAAAGAGACAAGTAGTCCACAAGTTGCTTATACCAGTCATCTTGTGGGCTAGAATTGACAGTGTTGATATGGTCGATGTGAGGAGAGATGTATGAAGGCAAAGGTATGTGATGCACTATGACAAAAAGGCGAGATGACGATGATGAAGACGGGATATGCGAAGCAAGAGAAGCCATGGTGTCGGCAAACTTGTTCGTAGAGCGTGGAATAGTCTGCAAGAGGTAATGGTCGAAAGATGCCAAAAGAAGGTCAACACGATTCTTATACCTCTGTAAAATTTTGTTTTTACAGAGATATGAACCGTTAACTTGATTAACGATGAGCTGCGAGTCGCTGAAGATGTTGATAGACTTGATGTGGAGGGAAAGGGCAGTCTGAAGTCCCAAAATTAAGGCCTCGTATTCGGCCATATTATTGGTACAATCAAAGTCAAGATTGAAAGATAGAGGCATGGGCTCCCCATTGAGTGGGATGAGGATGACCCCCGCACCCCCACCGAGTTGACATTTGGAGCCGTCAAAGAACATGGTCATTTGGTAGATGGTGTCATCGGTGGAAAGGGTAGCGATAGACTCGTCAGGGAAGTCACAGTGTGAAGGTTGGTTGTCGAGAAGAGGGGCATCTGCCAATTGGTCAGCGATGGTTTGCCCCTTGATAGATTTCTACTGGATGAATTCAAAGTCAAACTCAGCAAGCAGCATGAGCCACCGAGCCATACGTTGATTCTGATATGGCTTGGAGTGCATGTACTTGAGAGGGTCGGTGTGAGTGACGACAAAGGTTTTGTGGTTGAGAAGATAGTGGTGGAGCTTGGTAGCGGAAAAGACTAATGCCAAACAGAGTTTCTCAGTATGAGTATACCGAGTTTCATAGTCGACCAGTGTTCGGCTGATGTAGTAAACCGCTTGCTCACGATGATGCTCGTCTCGGTGCGCAATCATGGCACCTAACGAATGGTTGGTGGCAGAGATATAAAGGTAGAAGGGTTGGTCGTCTTTAGGTGGAATGAGGACTGGTGGAGAGACCAGGTAGCCTTTGAGGGCTTCAAAAGCCTCTTGACAGCCCTTATCCCATTTAAAGGAGACGTCCTTCTTAAGGAGGTGATGGAAAGGTTGGCAGTGGTCTGAAAGCTGCGAGATGAAACGGTGAATGGACTGGAGCTTCCCTTGTAGACTGCGAAGCTGCTTGAGATTGGTCGGGGGTGGCATTTCGAGGATAGCGCAGATCTTGGCGGGATCTATCTCGATACCACGGAAAGAAACGATGAAGCTGAGAAGTTTGCCTGAGAGGACCCCAAAGACACACTTCTTGGGGTTGAGGTGGACATTGTATTGCAGAAGGCGAGAGAAGATGATTGTGAGAATGGTCAAGTGGTCGCGGTGAAGTTTGGACTTGCTGAGAAGGTCATCCACATAGTCCTCCATGATTTTGTGGAGGAGATCGTGGAAAATGTAGGTCATGGCGCGCTGATATGTGGCACCAGCATTTTTCAGGCCGAAAGGCATGACTCGATAGCAGAAAGTCCCCCATGGGGTGATGAAGTTAGTCTTGTGCTGATCTTCCGGTGCGATCAAGATTTGATTATATCCTGAAAACCCGTCCATGAGAGATAGCATCTCGTGGCCGGCTGTGAGATCAACAAGCTGGTCAATGTTAGGAAGAGGAAAGTCATCTTTGGGACAGGCTAGGTTAAGGTCGCGATAGTCCGTGCAGATCCGAATCCCCCCAGTTGCTTTAGTAAATGGGATGATGTTAGAGACCCACTGTGGATAATCGATGGGTTGGATGAAGGAGACAGAAAGAAGGCGCTGAAGCTCCTCTTTGACAAGGAGCGCAACGCGAGGATGCATCTTTCGAAGCTTCTGCCTAACAAGCTTAGCCTCTGGTTTGGTGGCAATGTTATGGGTAGCAATGGTGGGGTCGATGCCAGGCATGTTGCTATAAGTCCAGGCAAAGGCCTTGCTATGGTTGGAAAGGAACTGGGCATAGTTAAGCTGCTCCTGAGCGTCTAAAGATTGGCCAATCTTTAAGACGTGAGGAACATCAGAAGAAGAAGGGAGGTTGATGTCAATGGGGGATTCATTTAACATAACCTGGGTCTCAGAAGGGAGGAAACGCTGGATGAAAGAGTCATCGGCACCCATGTAGGAAAGGATGGCGTCATCGTCAATGTAGTGGACAGTGTGAATGGTTGCCGACTCATCCTCTACCATGCTAGGAAAGATGAGAGGGAGAGACCTGGGCACCCCATTGAGCTGATAGGTCAAGGGTTCCAGGCGGATGGTGTTTATGGAAAAAAAAACTAGGAGGGATGGAAACCACCGACTCCGTAGGTGACGAAGGAGAAATGGGTGAGTTTGGAGGAGATTGGTCAATGGTTGGCTCGAGACAAAGGTCGGAAGGAGCCTGAGTGGGGTCATGATATCCCAGGCCATACCGTTTCTTGGCATCGTGATCATTGAGCGGCTCGATGGGCTGATGGGAGCCCTGCTCATAACGTCTGAAACCAAAACCCTTCCATGCACACCTGTGAAGGTAAGTGTGTGCAAAGGCGGGGTTGCCAAGAAACGAGAAGTCAGATGTGAAAGGTTGGGGCGAAGAGAGGGAATTGCCATTGGTAGGAGCTTGATTAAGCCCCCCATAGACAAAGTTGGTTCAGAAGTGAGGAGGACCATAAGGTACGACCGTCCCAATCTGATGGTCGTAATTGGGACTGAGGTGAAGGCGTCCATACTCTTGCAGAGTTTGGAACATGTCAAGGGTCAACAAGTGATATTCCCGAAGTGATAGTCATTGGAAGATGTCTTCCATGGGGTCTTTGGTCGGTGCTTGAAGAGGAGGGGTGAGGGCAACCGCCAATTGCGAACTGGTCAAAGCTTCCGCAGATGGAGGTGGTGCCAGAGTTGACAGCTTGATGGGAATGAGGACATCATTGGGACGGTAGGTGGTGTTGCAAGTCTTGAAGGGTGAAGGGTCAGTGGGAATGGTGTGGACTTGCCCGTCATGCTCGAACTTCACACAATGGTGCAGGGTGGAGGGTATACAGGCCATGGCACGGATCCAAGGTCAGCCCAGTAGAAGGTTGTATTGAAACTCTCCTTCGATGATATAGAAGAGCTCCGGGACTATGCGTGGACCAACGCGAATGTGGAGGATGACTGTGCTAATGGTCGTGGCGGTGGTGTCGTTAAAAGAGCGTAAGATCGCGTCAGTTTTGGAGACGCAGTTCTTGGGAAGAGCCAGCTGATCAAAGGCGTGGGTAGAGATAATGTTGATGCTAGCGCCGCTGTCGATCATAACGCATTTAATGCGTGTCCGATCAACATAGGCAGTGATGAAGAGGGCGGCGTCCTGATCTTCCGTGTTAGATGTGGGAATCTCAGAATCGTTGAATGTGATGGAGGCGACAGGAGATAAAGAGTGGATGAGGGCAGCGAGTGGTTGGGGGTCTTCGGGTTGGACCTCCGCTGCCTGCAAGGCTTGGATAAGGGCTTGACGGTGCTGAGGCGAGGTTTGGATAAGGTCATAAAGAGACATCTTTACAGGTGTCTGGTGGAGCTGCTTCAGCATGGAGTCGTGAATTGGCCCAGAAGAGGAAGACGAAGAAGGTTGGGACGCGCCAAGGATAGAAATTTTAGGCTTGGGCGCAAGGGGTGGCTTGACAAAGGGATAGGTCCAAGGAATGGCAGCTTTTTCTTTGGCCTTGCCCTTTTGCGACCTAGTGGTTATACGGATAGCATTGATTTCGAAAATAGGAGGTGAGGAAGGGGTCATGTCTTGGTTGGGCGAGAGGGAGTCGGGGTCTGGTCAAGAGTGTCCTCAAGGAGAAGAGTGTCTTTCTCCATATGGCGGTGAATGACGGCCTTGAGGGCACAACAAGCCTCGATATCGTGTCCTGGTGTACGATGATATAAACAAATTTTCATGTCATCGAACCAGGAGGGCTTGGACCCGAGAGGTTGGAAAGGCTTGATGGGCGGAAGGGTTATGTCGGAAGTCTGCAGAAGTCAGCGCAATATCAATGAGTACGAGCCCACTAAAGGGTCCACGCTAGTTGATATGCGCGAGGTTGGTGACTTTTGCTTAGGCGAGGTTAGAAGAGGTTTCCGTACCACCTTATGGGTTGATGGTGCGGTGACAGACAGAGACGGCTCTTTCTTGGTGATTGATACCGCCTTTTTGGGAGAGGGACGATTGGAGGTAGGCAGAGGAAGCAAAGGAGGCAACGAGTTTTGGTTGAAGGTCAGAGTGGGAAGGATGCTAGCCAAGGTCAAAGGATGGGAGCCCAAAATGGATGGCAATGATGACAGGGAAGGAGGCGTTTGTTTCTGTGGTCTGGCAGTCTTCTTCGACTTGGTTGGAAGACTACTGTTAGTCGAGGTCTGGCCTAGGTCCACCTTCACTTGCGGGTGAGTGAGGGTGGAGATAGGACGAACGCCAAATGACTTGATGGGTTTAGACGAGATAGATGCAGGCTTCGGTTTTGATGGGTTTGGTTGAGGTTTGAGAGTCTGGTCTTTGTCAAGAGTCTGACGAGATTCCGTCTTGGGAGGATTAGCGGCATGTGATGAGAGGGCACGGGTATGTTGAAGGGCTTTAAGACACTCCCACAACACCTGAGGTGTCACTTTCCTCGGAGGGAGAAGTTCGATTTTCTCCACTAACCGAGAAAATGGCTGAGAAGAAGATGTTGATGGTTGCGAGGTTGAGGACAAGATGGGTGTAGTGGTCTTAGACGCATGGTGTGGTGAAGTCATGACAGATTTAGATGAAGACGAAGGGGAGACAGGCTCTTCCCCAGGTGGAGAAGAAACCAGGGAGCGAGGCTCCTCCATTGGGTAAAGGGCAGGGATGACGGTGCCCTCCACTTGCGGCTGAGGAGTAGGAAGGGTCGAGTCCTCCATAGGCAGCAGAAAGGAGGATGGCAAGACCGGTGGTGCTGGTAAGGCCGAGGCGTCCTCCAAGATGAGAGAAGTCGATGGAGAACTAGCCGGGGAAAGAGGTTCGTCCACATGTGATGGACTGATTGATGGACTAACCTCTTGAGGTTGATTGGGGACGAAAGGAGAGACCGTATTGACTGTTCGAATATTGTGCTCATGATTGTCGTCAATTAAGGTCTGGACATTGTTCTGAGTTGGCGGATGATTGGGGAAAGGTTGTTTGAAGATGTCAATGGCCTGATTAGGGGGTGCATTTGGATTGTCTAAGATGAGATCCCCCTTTTCAAGCATGTCTTGGATTATGTTCTTAAAGGTTTTACAGTTTTCCGTGTCATGGCCCTTAACATGGTGGAAGCTGCAGAAGTCTTGCTCCCTATACCACGCGGGGATGGCACGTGAGGGATCGAATTGTGGAGGAGGTCAGGCTTGAGGGAGATTGAGGGCTCCCTATTTAACAAGCTTTTCTAGCACAGACGTATATGATTCTCCGAGAGGAGTATATCATCGCTGCACGTATCTTTGCTAGAATTGGCGAGTGGCGCTCTGAGATGTAGATGGCTCAGGTTGATTAGACGAAGAAGATGAAGGTCTGACAACCACGGCATTAGCTGAAGCCTTGGATTTAGAATTGGATGATGATGGCTTAGCAGAAGAAGAGTCATTGGTCTTAGAGCTGGGATTCTTGCTCCGCAACTTGACTTTATTCTCCTCGATGGCACGCAACTCAAGTTTGCGGGCCATCGTGAAGGCCTCGTCAAAAGTGCGGAAGGTTTGAACCCTCAGGGTGGAAGAGATATGTCGGGCACATGCTTGGGAAAAGAGTTCAATAAGCTCAGCCTGGGGTAAGGAAAAGGAGAGTTGGTTGATGAGGCCTCTCCATCGAGCAACGAAGTCGGCTATGGACTCGTCCTCGAATTATCGGATAGAATAGAGGTCCGTGATTGAGACCTTCTTGGTTATGTTGATGGAAAAGTGATCAAGGAAGAGCTGAGCCAATTGTGTGAATGAGAAGAGAGAATGGCTAGGAAGGGAGCTGTACCAGTCGAGCGCAGCACCTGAGAGAGACATAGGAAACGTGCGTAAGAGTAACGCATCATCATGGCCAATAGGTAGCAGGCATGTCTGAATGCCCGCAAGTGTTGCTGTGGGTCTTCCTTGTTTTGAAAGCGAGAAAACTTCGGAAGCTCCCACTGGCTGGGATATGGTCTGATTGGGACAGAAGGATGAATGGGTTCGTTGCAGATCTGCTCGTATGAAAGAGTGTTGCACGAGCCGAAAACAGAGGTCTCTAGACTGGTCATCTTGTCCATCAGTATTTTGATGATGTCTACCGACGGATTGACGGGTGGCGTGCCCCCTAAGTTGTAAGGCGCTTGGAAGAGGCTAGAGGAGGCGTACGACATAGTCGGTTGTACAATGTACGGATGACTAATCGCAGGGGCAGAAGTGGAGGCTAAAGGTGGTTGGGTAGAAGACATAGCTGGGCCCGTTGTTGCCACGAGAGGTTGGACTGTGGTAACGGGGGCCAAGGGGTAAGAAGCCACCCGGGTGTTGATAGGGGCCAGGGTAGGCGGAATAGAGACGACAAGGTTTTGAAAAGGAGTGGATAGCGGTTGAGCGGGTTGAGGTTGACAGGGGGCCGGAACCCCAGTGGAAGTGGGCCCAATGATAGAGGGAGAGGCCATACCTGGAGGATTGGTCAAAGTCTGGTCAGTGGTCAAAGCGATGGCTTGAGTGTCCAAAGGTTGAACTATGGATGCTGTTGATACAGCCGTAGTCGCGGCAAGGGAGGTTGGCATTCCGTAGATTAGATTGCCCAAGGAGTCTCGCGTTCGACTATGCGCGAGATAGTGTTGCAAGGCCTTGACGTTGAGGTCCAAGAATCGCTCAAAATCTTGGTCCCCTTCTTGGACAATGGGAGTCTGCGGCGGGGTTGGACGGGCAGGAGTTCTTTCGGTCTCTGAGTTGAACTCCATTGTAGGCTTGGTCACGGACGGGGTGGACGGAAGTGGTTGACGGCTAGCGTGGTCGACAAGAGCCTTAGCTTGGCTACGAGTCAAAACCATGCAAGGCAAAGAAGGTTCAGGTTTCAGGAACTGTGTTGCTCAGTTTCAGAAAACCAGGATGGAGTCTTTGGTAGAGAAGGGACAGGTTTCAGGCTGCTGGTTTTGAAAAAAAGGACAGTGACAGAGACCGACGTCGGTTTAAAAACCGATGTCGGTAAGAAATGTGGCCGACGTCGGTCAGATAACCGATGCCGGTAAGACAGGAAAGCTGACGTCGATGTCAGAACCGATGCCGGTAACAGGGGAAAGCCGACGTCGGTGGCAGAACCGATGTCGGTGACTGTGTTTTCCAGAGAACCAAAAGGTTTGAAGATTCTTGGAAAAACAAAGAAGAAAGCATCCTCACTCACTCAAACAAACAGATGAGAAGAGGAAAACAGAGAGAGACAGACAAGCCTAAGCGATAAATCCTAGGAATTAACCTTAGAAATTGTGGATTATGCCTTAGATGAATGTTTGGGGAGATTGGCTGAAAAATGGGTCCTAGAAGAAGGCGGTCTAAAGATGGTTTCGGGTCTTGTTTTAGGTGCTCAAAGATCTGTGTTAGGGTCTGGTACGTGGCCTGGTGCTAAGGAGCAAGCTCCCCTCACTTCACGATTCCAGTGGTTAGCTGGTCTCGCTTAGCCAAGATATACCTCGCCTAGAGTTTATCCTCCGCCAGAGAACAGAGTGGGCTTCCCCCTTGGTGATGAAATCCAAGTGGGGTTACCGGGATGGGTAAGGTATCTGCTGGGGGATGAAATCCCAGTCGGGCCTTGTCTCAAGTAAGTTTTATGTTCGTTTTAGTGCATGTGGTTTGGTAGTGTAACATCAAGTGTCTACGATTTATTCAATATGCGGATTTAAGTTACTGGATGTGGACTAATGCAAGCACAAGCAGAAATGAAAGTGCAATACGTTTTAATGCCCAAGTTGAAATGTGATGTTTGTTATGAAGACAAGTTTGAGAAAGGGTTGAGAGTATGATGTTTAGACTAGTCTAGAAATGCAAGGAAGAAAGATTCGTTTTAGTCCTGCTTATAGTGTCATTGAGAAGAAAGGAAGGAAGAGAAAAGGTAAGAACCTAATGCTCCTAAATGAATGAAGAAGAAAAAGGAACCCAGGAGGAACCTAGGGTCCCACCGGGCGTGCCAGAAATGTTTCTATCGCTAATTCGCTTTTCAGATCATAAAGAGAGAAGAAACTAAAAGAATAATGGACAAGGCTTGTGAAGTACCTGGATAAAGATCGCGCACCGTAATCCAGATGTTTGTGAGCACCCCTCTTTGGCTGTGGAGGAATGACACCTGCAAGAAAAAAGAAACTTGGACAAGAAAAAGGTTAGATGGATAGGCGGTGGGTTGCCAAGCGAAAGCTTGTTCCCAGAAGTATGAGAACTTCCTTAAGGGAGGTCAACCCACTATTAACAGACAGATAAAAGATCAAGAAAATACAGAATGCCAGAATACAGAAGTGACAAAGAAATTAGGAAGGAAAGAAAAGACAAAATGATTACCTGAAGGAGTTGTTGGGCTGGAGACAGTCGCCGAGGTTGGAAATGTTGCCGGCGTCGGTTAGCTAATCTGCCGACGTCGGTTGGGGAAGTGACCGGCGTCGGTCAGGGTTGTGGCCTGTAGTCGGGTCTGGGTTGGTTTCTAGACTGTGGACGGATCCGATTTGTGAACGGGGTCGAGACAGAGTTTGGGGACAAATTTAGATGGACTGAGGAATGCTCTGGTTCTGGTTGGGTGCCTTGTGCAAGGTCTTTGTTGACAGGGGGATGAGGAAGTTGTCTGGGATTGGATTAAAAGAGGGACAGGAAAGAGGAAGATGCATAGAGGACAGGACCTGAGAAGGCTTTGCAGCCTCTCAGGGGGAAGAACAGAGGGAGTAGAAGACAGTAGATAGGATAGATAACTGAAAACTAAAGAAATGAAATAAAATGAAACACCAGACTGTGCTTACCTTTGGCTTGCTGACTGAAGAACGGAGGAGCTATTGTTGGAGCCACGGAAGACTTGTCAAGAAAAAAATCCCTGATCCAGAGTCTTTGCACCTGTTGCTGCTGCTGCACGAGGTCCAGAGAGAAGAGAGTCAAATGCCAAAGCGCCAAGAGGATTCTGTTTGCGAGCTCAAGGGTCCAAGGGCTGCAATGGATGCAGAAAGGGGTAATGAAGGCTGCCGACGCCGGCAGTTTCGCCGACGTCGGCCGAAGGGTCGCCGACGTCGGCGGTCACAGGATGGGGACAGAGACTAAAAATAGCCTCTGCCCATTCTTGCACGCCGCTGGGCGAGGGGTTATGGGAAGAACGGTCACGAGGATGCCTAAATGGGCGTGGGGGGAAGATAATGAAGAGATTTGGCATAATAAATGCTAGGGGGAAGGTGGAGGGATTCAAGGGAGGATCCAAGGTGGAAAGGGTAGGGTGGAAAGGGGGCCACTTGATTAAAATATTTAATTTATTTTAATCAAATGAATGGAGGGGACTAAGGCCAAGGGTTAGGATAGGGGTTTGAGGTGGACAAGGGGGAGAACCAAGGTGCAGACACGTTTGCGGTGTCTACAGTTGGTGCTAAAAAGGGCTCGCCCTCCTCCTCAAATTTTGAGAAAACTTGCAAGTCTGGGTTTGTTCGATTTCTCCTCAATAAGTACTGATGTGTGGGATGCATGAAACCTCATAGGATGGTAGGAAAATAGGATTTGATACCACTGTAATGGGCACCCCTGTTGCACCCAAGATAATCCAAGAGGCTCTTTATGACTCTGATAGATTTCAGCTGAAATAGCCAACACACTATATTCGTATTAGTTGCAAAATGAGTAGATGAGTACAATTCCAGTCACTTGGTGACTTCACTAAATCTTCTCTTAGAATCATATGAACATGATTTCAAGTGGATATCCCAGCACATGCCAAAGGTGCTTCATTCATTCTCTGACCCATTGAACTATGAACTCTGTAGCCAAATCTACGGACTCTATAGGCTGAGATCTATGGATTCCACAGGGTTGAAAACTATGGACTCTGTAGGCTGAAAACTACAAACTCTATAGGATTGAAATCTACAGACTCTGTAGGCTGAAATCTACGGACTCTACAAGCTGAAAACTATGGACTCTACAAGCTTAAATCTACGGACTCTGCAGGCTTAAATCTATAGACTCCATAGGCCAAAAACTATGGACTCTGTAGAAAACTACAGACTCGATAGGCAAAATTCTATGGACTCTACAAGCAAGAAACTATGGACTCTGCATGCAGAAACTATGGACTATGCAGAAGACTATGAACTCGACAGGCAAAAATCTATGGACTCTACAGGCAAGAAACTATGGACTCTGTAGGCATAAACTTAAAACTCTACAAAAACTACAGACTCACCTAGCTGTATACAAATGCACAATGATCTTGCTACTACAGTGATGTACTACTACAGTGGTATGACTACTACAGTGGCACAACTACTATAGTGGCACACAACTGCTACAGTGATGTGGCTGCTATAGTGGCTGAGAGCACAAACTCCAAAGACCAACCCCAAGGATTGATGTTTAGAGTGCTACAAATGAGAAGGACATTCTCAAATTCCCAAATAAGCTGCAAGTACAATAATTATTTTCTTCTTATCCTCCCTTAAAGAAGCCACAAGCAATCCCCTTTATCCTTTCTCCAAGGGGAAACTCAACTCACTTGAGCAATGTGGGATAAAGGATGTGAAATAGTCCCTTATAAAGTAAATGTTTAAAGTGACACTCAATGTCTTTTAGCTAGGTTAAAAGTTACCCTTTCACAGCACTTTGGGCCCCCAAAAATACTAGCAACCAAACTCTGAATGGTGTGAGTGATAGCTTGCCAGAAATCTCTCAGCAAGGAGCATCAAATCCAATCATCAAAAATGGCCTCCATTGCGTCCTATTAGCTTACTAAAAATAGTAAGTGTGCTGGAGACTAAGTAAGCCTAGCCACTAAAATGGGGACATTACAGATTGATGAACCATATATTTAAGAATAAAGTCCAACTTATAGTGACTAGCTGGATTATAAAAGGATTCATAAATTTTCACTTTTGTATAGTATTTTAATAAGAGACATGAAGCTCATCTAGAATGAGCAATACTAGTGAAATATGATTAATAAGGGTACGCAACTCTTATGATCCTAAGGAATCCCTTTGGCATTCATTAATATGTATTAAATATAGAATTTAGATAGAACTAATTAAATCCACAAAGTATAAAAATTTATAATTAAACCTAACTTCAGGTCTAATAATAACATTTATTTATTATCTACATGTGAAACTTGGACTATATTTGAGTAATTATGTTATTACTTTTAGACTTTCAAGGATGTGATATTGGATTAGTTCATGATTTGACAATGAAACCTTAAAAATGACTTCCTCACGTAGACTCCTTTTTCATAGTTAAGTGATCTTAACCACATGTGCTGCAGCATTCAGACCGTTAGCTATACTATTTGAAATATTTGTCACCCTCACCAATTTTACCCAATAAACATTGCCAAGAACAATGCAAGAGTAAAAAAATTGCCATAAAGGATGCAAGAATCTAAATGTGGTTAGGAAAAATGCCATAATATGTAGTCATGACAGTTATATCACATTGGTGTGCATGGCATCCTATCAGTTTGGTTTTCCTATGAACTAATAGATATCACATTGGTATGTATAGGATATGGTATCCTTGAAAAACATGGGCCACCATAACCTATATAACATAACCTTTCTTGATGTTGTGTGATTAGCATAATGTTCTCCTATGACAGCGTCATGGACCTCCTAAAGGATTTTAACATGCTCATGCTACATTACACACCTTTGTAATACCTAATCACAACCTAGTTTGTATATGTCTCCTCTAATAAGTTAAAAAGGGGAAGAACAAACAACTAATTTCTTTTTCTTTTGGGTGCTCAGGTGATCTAGAGCTGAGACTATTATAAGAAAAATAGTAATTTCCTCTAATTATTCAAACATGCATGTAACTTTAAATGGTTTCACATCATGTAAATCATCTTTTATTACACATGATGTTTCACTATATTGGATGCATGAGATGTGGCCTGGGCCAAAATCAATCTTGCATATTTTCATGACCATGGATAACTAAAACTCCTGAAAGAGGGTAATCCATCAATAAATGCATCAGTGTAATACTAGCTTATTAACCAAATAATTGAGAACTTCATGATCTGTATAGAAGTCAAAAGGAGTGGCCAACAAGTATTGGCAAAATTTTTGGAGTGTATAAACCATGGACATGGCCTCATTGTTAGTAGTATAGTTGTTATGATCAATTGGTGTGAGATTCTGATTAGGAAAATAAATGTCATGATCAAGGTTGTCTTCATCAGGTTGTGTAAGGATAGTTCCTAGTGCCATTCCTAAAGCGTCAAAATGAACATGAAATGGTTGCATCCATTTTATGAACTAGAGAATGGGTGCAGTCACTAATTTTTATTTCAAAGCCTCAAATTCCTGCTAGTGTTTAGCGGTCCATAAGAATAGGCCATTTTATTTGTGTAGTTCTTCAATCAGAGTTTCTATGTTATCATGACCCATAATGAACTTAAGATAATACTTTGTTTGACCTAATAAGGTGCTACCCTTACTTTGAGTGGTTGGAGATGGATGTTCAACAATGACTTTAATCTTGGCTGGATCCACCAATAGTCCATCCTAACAAATAATGTGTCCCAATAAGATCCCAAATGGAGTGGCAAAGATGCATTTTTAAGATTTAAATAAATTTGAAGTTGGCAGCATCACTCGAGCATGAGGAATAAATTATCATAGTGGTCATACACTAACCATATACAATACAATCATCTAGGTACAATTTAATAAAATTATGGATGAAATTTTTGAAGGCTTACACTAAGATGCATGAGAACATTGATGGTGAATTATTTAGGGGAAAAGGCATAAAATTATATGAAAAATAATTGCATTCAATATCAAAGGTTTCCTTGTGTTTCTCAATAATTTGTTCTTGGTGATATCTAAAAAATCCATCAATGAAGGTGTAGATTTAGCACCTAGCAACACCTTCTGAATTTCCTCTATGAAAGGCATTGGAAAAGGGTTAGTTACACAAAACATTTATTATCTTATAATCCACATAATTATGAACTTGACCAACTTTGTTGATGCTAATAACCATTGGACAACCCACTTAGATTCATCAATGAGAGGAATAACTACAACGTGTAACATACAATCAATTTCCTCTTTAACTTAAGCACACATGTTAGGGGTTCATTTGATATGATTATTTACTCACTGGTCGAGCATCTTCAACCAACTTGATATGCATATTGACCAATGATGGATGTACTCCCTTCATTTATATGTAGTTATGTGGGAAAATGTCTTGATATTATTATAAGATTTCAAAGATTTAGGATAACTCAACATCAGGCTGGTAATTACCCAAAGTGGTCATTTTTGGCACATCCTCCATCCAAATATTATGATAATTTTTTTGGTGTGGTGTAGAATACGGTTTTCTCTAGTATTGCATAGTATCCCTAAATTTATGTACCCCATAATATGTATGTAAGTGTACGTAGTCGAAAGTTGGTTCTGATAGATTTAAGTTGGTTCCTTCATAAACCTAGTATATGACCATTTGATTTCCCAAATATGTATAATTCTTTATGGGCATATTCAAATTGAGAGTGAGAATCCAATGGAGGAAAGGTAGGAGTATTAGGCTCTTGAAATATAACCAAGTTATCCTCAAGTGCATCATGCATGTGTTGTATGCAGTCTTTGATTAGTGCATGATATCCTATAACTACTTGATGGATTTATTATAAGGACACATGTAAATATATTCATGGAGAAGAAAATGAAAATGTTATAAGCAAACCATGTGTGATGTGCTTCCAAGTATCCATCTCCCTATAATTTTCTTGATGGATGTAACACACTCTAGCCGAGGCATGTAGAGTACCATAAAATGCATGAATCCATAAGGATTCTTGTAAAAACATGTCTTCAACATTCCAAAGTATTTCATAGTTCGTTATATGGTATTTTTTAGAAGAAATACCATCATAACACAAGGTGTTGTGAACATGGTTATCATGGTGGAAGTGATAGTGCATACTTGCTCCCATGTGTGTAATTAGTATCAATATGTAGACCACCATTGAGAAATGGTTCTTTGAACAAAAATTTGATCATGCAAAAATGTTCATCCTCATCAACATAATAGTATTCCAATTGTTACAAATATTCCTTAACCTTAAGTTTACCATGAAACTGAGGTGCATGGTCCAATTTTAAGGGTGGTAGACAAATGAGGCAAATATTCATGTGGCACTAAGATAACTTGGGGAAGGAACCTAGGTGGCTTTCAAGGACACCATAAACATGCATTTTATGATCATATGCACCTTGAGCCTATTAGTCACAAATCATACTAGTAGTGTCAGAAATGGACTTTGCATCTTCCCATTGCAAGATGCCATCAAGAGTAGGATCTACATTTTCATTTCCTTAGTGATTCTATAGATTGTGTCACGACCCTCATCAAAATGGATGATTTACATAAAGGGACATCCTTGGTTGTTATTTAGATGAATAATCATACACTGAGTGTCAATCTGAAAGATAATATAATACTTTTTTAAACATATTTTAGCATTATTGGCATAGCACCAAGGTCTATCCAAGAGATTAGGGAAGTCATCAATTTCAACAAGCTTGGAGTGATCACTTCAAAACCACCCTTGAATGAGACACCGAAGATGTTGACTATGGCATCTCTCATAACACCTATGGGTAGTGCATGAGTCTTATTGGTCATGAACAAAACAAGTGGGTAAGGTTACAAATTGGGGATCCCCATATTTTATTAGGCATCTTTAGTTAGGACATTAACCTCCATGCTAGTGTCCACCAAGATATCACAAATCATCCAGCCATAAATGGATGTATTGACAAGGATCTCTTTGTCAAATTCTAAATTTTAGTTGGATATGAATCTCTTGTTATCATGCATGGTTCAAACGATAATCCTTTGAAGCATTTTTCATTTATTTTAGTAACCAATTATTTAGGAGGGGGATGATGTCCTCACTATGGAGTATCTTTTATAACTTTTCAAATTAATCATGCCCTAAGTTCATGTGTGCCATATATTTTTTCATATAGACACACATGGTAGCATATTTGTCCTTCAAGAGATAAATTTTGCCTTGAAACTCTCATACCAAGGCCATTACGACATGCAAAACATTTTTCCAACATTGAAGTTCTGGGTAGTGTTTCACATGAGATTATTCGCACTAAATATTTTTAGCAGGTAGATTTGAAATAGGTTGGGTATGAGCACCACTCTGAGTAGTGATATTGACCTTGGGTCTAGTTCATGGAGTGGTAGGGCATGGTATCCATTGGGTATTTAGAGTTTTTATAACACATATCATTCCAGTGCCCTTCTCATTCTATTTTTTTGTAATGGTAGCATACAAGTTTAGGCATTCTTCTAGTCAACGCTCATTATTACAAAAGGGGTAGATTAGGTAGACTGTGCAATCACACTAGTAGTGGTCCAAATTTCCACACTTGTAACATGTCTCGAGTGGAAAGTGACCAACTCAACATCCATTTCCATGCCCTCAAACTCTGAAGGATTGATTCCCACTAGTCTCCTATGTGTTAACTATAAAATCTTGGCACATAACTCATGCTCATGCTTTAGAAATTTCATTGATGACCCTGTAGTCATTAGTATCATGGGTATATGTGTCACATATTTTATAATATGATGACACTTTAGCTTGGGTGGCATGCTCAAATAAGGGACAACTCCTTACATCAATATCTTCTTTGTAGATTTAACTATTTTAAAACCTCACAAACATTCCTCTGTGAATAATTATAGACATAATGATGTTTTTTTCTCTTCAAATTTTAAGATATATGACTTTGATCATTGAGACTTTGAGTTTTGTATTGTATACACCACTAGTTATTTGAGATGTAATGTTCAATTTAAAATACATAGATAATTACATTACCTCTGGTATTATATGCATAAATAGTTAAATTATAAGTATGATGTATTAATTTCAAAATTTAATTTAAAATGAATTGATATTTATTATTGTGTGGACATATTGCAATTTTTTTTAATTCTTTGCTCACATTTTAGTTATATTTAATTATTGAAAGTGTTTATTTTAGTTAATTATGTGAGATTATTTAGATGTATTAATTTCAAATTTTATTTTAAAATGAATTGATATTTATTATTGTGTGGACGTATTGCATATATATTTTTAATTATTCTATGCTCACATTCTAGTTATATTTAATTATTGGAAGTGTTTCTTTTAGTTAGTTATGTGAGACTATTTAGCATAAATATCTTTTGGGTGTTTCACATTTATTTATTTTATAGGGATAAGGCATTGATCTAGTGTTTATGCTGACTTCACTATGTGTGTAGGTTGAGGTCACATGATTCATGCATGTCCTTGCCAATAATGAATTCAATATAATAAGAAGTAGGGGTTCAAAACATTGATCACTAATGACCATATTTTCAGTTATTTTAATCATTGATTTATAAGTTATTATTCATGGTATTAATATTAGAGTTTATCGGTGAAATTTTAATACTTTTATCCCTTTCAGGGAGATCATAAGATAGAATGAAAAGTTTCTATAATGCTACAAAAATCAATGTTATTTTCACTTAGTAACTTGTATATAATTCCCAAAAAGCAGCTTGTATCTAAATAAGCTTGTATCTAAACACTGGAATAATATGCAAGTATCTTTTGTTGTATATTTTAGTAGTTATAAATTCCTTGTAATTGATATCATGAATTATTATTTTGAAACTTTACTAGCTCAATTTTTAGTGTTAGCTTGATGGACCATATATTTAAAAATAAAGTCCATCTTATAAAGACTAACTAAATTATAAAATGATTCGTAATTTTTCACTTTTGTATACTATTTTAATAAAAGCTATAAAGTTTATCTACAATGAACAATACTAATAAGACATGATTAATAAGGGTACAAAACTCTTATAATCTTAAAGAATCCCTTTAATATAGATTATTATATATTAAATATAAACTTTTCCTAAAACTAATTAAACCCATAAAATAGAAAATTTTATATTTAAAACTAACTTCAGGTTAATAATAACATTTATTTACTATTTGGATGTGAAACTTGGACTATATTTAAATAATTATGTTATTAATTTTAGACTTGTAAGGATGTGATATTGGGTTAGTTCATGATTTGGCAATGAGACATTAAAAGTTACTTACACACGTAGACTCGTTCCTTGTCATAGTTAAGTGACCTTGATCACATGTGGTGTAGCATTTAGACCACCAGTTGTACTGTTTGGAATATTTGTCATCCTCACAAACATTGTCAAAAACCACGCTAGAGTAAAAAACATATGATGCAAGTATTTCAAAATGGCATAATATGCATAGATACAAATTCTAAGTGAAAAAACATACGATGAAAGTTACACCGACTGAATCTCACCAACTACTGTTATAATGAAGAGTTTTAAATAACTTTGACATGTGTTGAATACTTTTTTCAATAATAATATTTATGTCTAAAAAATCATATATATATATATATATATATATTTGTATTTTGATATATTTCATTATATAAAGAATATACAAACTACTATCTCAATATGTATTTTTTTAATATCATATACATTAATTTTTTGAAAATAGATATTTTATATTTTATTAAATAAATTTGAAAAAAAATAATGATATAACAATTGTTATTATTAGAAGTTTCAAAAGATTTGTACGGATTAAAAAAAATCTCGTTAAACTATAAGGCCCAATATTCAACCCATTCCCTTCCAAATTAGATACAAACTAAATAATAAACCACTATTTTGATGAAAAATTGTTGAAGTAAAAGCCACTAAAATAATCATAAAAATGGAAGAGTATAATTAAAATCTAATCTAAATATACCATTACATCTAAAATATAGATAATAAAAGTGATAATTGAATTAATTTTAGTTCTTATGTTGGAAAGCAAAAGTGTCTAAATAAATTCACGAATCATAATTTTTGGGTGCACTATCAAAAAATAAAAACATGTCTACGAAGCATTTTCAAAGTAAATTCATTCTTTCATCTTTTTTTTTACGAGAGTGGTGGGCGTGGGCGTGGGCGTGGGCGAGGGCGCGCAGGGTTGGTTGATAATAGAAGAGGGGTAGAAGAGGGTGGGGGAGACGGAGGGAAATGGACGGTGGCGAAGCTCGGGGGGTTGATAATAGAAGTGTAAAAGATCTAAAATTGAACTTTTTTATTTCGATTATGATGAAAATTGTTGGATCCATCTTCACATATTAAGGTTCAATTTTAGTATGTTAAGTTTTATTTTTATCAAACATTTTGAATTCTAATGATTTTTTTGGTAATTTGTCTGCCTTATTCATCGAAAATGTTTTTCATATTGTCAAATTGAATTGTGTATCTCAAAAATTTATTTCTCTTTTCTCCAAACCTAAATGAAATTAAAGAGATCTTATAAAAACATAAAAATGAATGTAATTATTAGGGTCCTACCTTAATCAGAGTAGCATTCTTATATAATTTAAAAATCAATAATCATATAGTCCAAAAACCAACACATTGTAATATTAATATCAGTCCTTATTGTTATCCATGGGATGTAAAGACCTATTAAATTTTATATGCTCTTTCACTACTTCAAGGAAAATATTCATATAAGAATGTTTCTATAAAAATATAATTCTACTTCTAGAAATCAATAGAGGTCTCTTAAATTCAAATCTTGTTTGTCTAAATGTATTAACATGATTTTATATTTGTAGATTTTTTCAATTAAAATTAAGACATTGTTGGAGCGTAATTTGACACAAAAAAGGTGCAACAACTAGAAAAGGGGCACAATGAACAAATCAAATTGGAAAAGGGGGTCAAATAATTTAGAAAAATAGATTACAAAAATCATAAAGTTTGATTTTCATCCTAACCAAGGTCAAAATGCTCAATCTTGTAGAGAGAGAAATCCCCAAAATAGTGTTTTGAACAATTTAGGAACATATAGAGTCATACTAGAGCAAAAAAATAGTCCATCTATACATTTTCAAGCATTTCAATTTGAATGTGGTATTTTTATTGACCCAATTTTTTTTTTAAAATGTAAATATAAAAGGGGAAAATAATGTAAGGGGATAAAGTACAAGGCCCAACACAAGGGAAAACATGGAAATAAGAATGTAATATCAACTACTGATCCATATACCAAAAAACATAATAATAACATAGAAAAATAATATTTCTATATGAATATTAGGTGCACACATGCTCCCATTTCAATGTATGTGTGCATGCATATCAAAGTAAAATGTACGAAAGTGCACCTTTAAGGATGGAAGAATAAGTTGTAGATAAAACTTGTGAGATTTTCTTGAAGTTTTTAGTATTGGTAAAAGAGGGTTTTAATGAAGGACCCTACACTTTACAAACAAGAAGTATTTGTGGTCTTGAGACTAGATATTACAATAATCATGCCAAAATGGACAAAATAAAATATTTAGTGAAAAAATGGTAAAAGAGTAGCATAAAAGTAATAAATTAAGTTCTATGTCCTATCCATTCCTCATACTCCTTAGTTCAATTGTGAGTGATATTTTCTAGTGGCAGATTTATGTTCCTGCTAGTTTGAAGCTCAACTTTCACATCTACATTGCCCTTCATCCCTTTGTCCATTCTGAGATTCTCAGCATTTTCATGTTTTCTTTTGGTGAGGGAACTAAGGGTCTCCATACTTTGAATAATTTTCATGACAATGAGTTTGTTGTAATCCATAAGCATGTTGATATTTTCTTTGAGAGATTCATTTGTTTTTTCTAGAGTGAACAGTATTTCATTAATATTTTCACAAAAAATTAGAAGTGCCTTGAAAGATTTTATCCATATGGGATTTTTATCAAGCCAAAAGGCATGATAGTCCACTGATAATGGTTGAATGGACAGCTGAATGTTGTCTTTTCTCTGTCGACTTCTTTGACCCTGATTTGATAAAAGCCAAACTTGCAATCAAATTGGGAGAAGTATTTACATGCTGCTACTTTCTCCAAAAGATAGCTTTTATCTAGAATTGGATATGGAAAAGGTTGAATAATGACATTTAATGGTCTGTAGTTAATGACCATTCTTTTCTTTCCTCTATTTTGTTTTGAGTGCTTATTTACAAGAAAAGCATAACAACAATAAGGAGAGGTTGATTTCTCTATAAAACCATGCCTTTCTAATTCCTTGATCTGTAGTTCCATATCATTATAATCCTGCGCTGGTATGGGTATCTTTTTCTCAATCTTCATATGTTTTCCTTCGATGAGCTTAATGTCCATCTCAGGCATAAATTTGAACCATAATTGCTGAGGGTTATCAGAATAGATAGTGGTTCTAATCTTTTCTCCTATGCTTTGGATTTCAATAGGAATTACTAGTTTAGGTGTTTGGGTCATTGAGCTTGGGAATTGCTCAGTTGCATAGATAAGGCGAGGAATTTTGAGCCTTTCATTATCTATAATGAACATAATACTCTTTGTGGTTGATCCATATGGTGAATATCTATCAATAAAAGAACCACCTAGTAGAATATCTACAGGCATCCTATCTAAAGCAAAAAAATCACATTGGAAGATTTTATCTTGGATCCTAAGGGTATGTTGGTGTTTGTATTTGTTACAAATAAAACTATTCCCTTGGACATCTAGGCTCTTATAAGCCAGGGTTTCATCCAATGTCTTCCAATCATGGATGAGCTATGATTTTGCAAATGAAAGAGAAGCTCGTGTATCTATTTGGGCATCTACAAGTCTACCATTTATTTATAAATTTATAAACTAGGCAAAATTTCCATTAATTAGCTGGGTAAGGTAAGCTGGTTATGAAATTTCTAAGGGAGAAATACTAGTACATACCAATTTTTGTCTCCCTGGGTCTTGTACAATAGCTTGTTCAGTGTAGATGACTTCTTCTTCTTCGTCTTCAGCTTCTTCTTCTTCTTTAAGGTTACTACATTCACCTTGATAGTAATCTTGATCTGAATAGAAAGAACTTTCTACTTCTTCATCCTTTTCTTCTTTTGGTGTGGGCAAGAGAATATTCCA
Source organism: Torreya grandis (assembly GCA_037957365.1). NCBI lineage: Eukaryota > Viridiplantae > Streptophyta > Pinopsida > Cupressales > Taxaceae > Torreya > Torreya grandis. The sequence goes on along the minus strand of JARHVA010004555.1, from coordinate 1,271,943 downwards.
CTATGGATTTATTGTTGGTGCTAGTATTTCTCTTGGAGGTTCTGTACTAGTGAATTTATTTTTCATCAAAGAGGCACTAGGCTTGAAAGAGCTCTAAAATTGCAAAGGAGAATGCTGGGGCCTTTGCAAGGTTGAAGGTATTCTGGGCATAGAGGGTTGTCTCCATCTAGTGGATTCTTGTCTCCTGTTGTATCCTCTAGTCCTTGGCTGAGTGTCTCTTTCTGGGACTTCCTGGTGGTGACGAGACCAGTTGCCATGTGCTTCATATGGGAGCTGTGAATAATCATAATGCCAAGGCCATTGCATATTAGTGAGTGGTTCCTCCAAATCATTAGCTAATGATTTGAGAGCATCTGCATCTTCATCATCTTCAAAGTCTTCAGTGGGGAGATCATCTAGAATTGGTTCATAGATGTCATCTTGAAGGTAAAGATCTTCATTGAAATTGACTATATCCCACCATGTAGCTACATTGGAGGTGAAAATGGCTTTAATAACAGGGTTTTTATAATGGCATTGCGGAGCTATATGGCCAGGCTTGCAGTAGATATAACAAATAGGTTGCTTGGCTTGAGGATGAGGAGTATGACATTTCTTGAGAAAATGTTGAGGTGGAGCATAGGAATGTTTACGGGGAAAAGAGTGGCGCTTGAAGGAAATATGCAGGTGGTGCTTCTTTTGCTGCTTACAAGGTTAGACAAATGGCTGACAGCCAAAAAGGGCTGTTTAAGGGAAAATAGGAGCAATTTGGGATGCTTGATGCTTGGTGAACTTTTAGATGGTTTTAGTCTCAGATATTACAATGATATAGAACTATAGATCAAGGAATTAGAAAGACATGGTTTTATAGAGAAATAAACCTCTCCTTATTGTTGTTATGATTTCATGGTAAATAAGCACTCAGAATAAAAGAGAGGAAAGAAAAGAATGGTCATTAACTATAGACCATTGAATGCCATTACTCAACCTTTTTCATATCTAATTCCAAATAAAAGCTATCTTCTGGAGAAAGTAACAGCATGTAAATACTTCTCCCAGTTTGATTGCAAGTCTGGATTTTATCAAATTAGGGTCAAAGAAGCCAATAGAGAAAAGATAGCATTCAGCTGTCTATTCGACCATTATCAGTGGACTTTCATGCCTTTTAGCTTGATGAATGCCCCTGCATTCTTCCAAGCCCATATGGATAAAATCTTTCAAGGCACTTCTAATTTTCTATGTGTATATATTGATGACATTCTAATTTTCAATAATTCTCTTACTGACCACTTCTCCCATCTCACAAAATTCCTTAAGCTGGCAGAAGATGCAGGTATTACCCTATCAGATACAAAAATTCAGCTCTGTAAGACTGAATGCAATTTTCTTGGAATGGTTATCCAAGATTATAAACTTCAAATACAACCACACATCAAAGAAAAGGTTATCAATTTTCTAGAAAAGCTCTATAAATTGAAGATTCAAGCCTTTTTGGGATTATTAAATTATTTAAATAATTTTTATCCTAACTCTGGTGAAGACATGTTCATACTTCAAGAACTTATCTAGAAAAAGGAAGCTTTCTAATGGAAGGATGAACACACAACTACTATCAGGAAAATCAAATCCAAGGTGGCTTTACTTCCAGAGCTCCATATCCCAAAAACTGATCAAATACTAGTTTATATTGATGCCTTTGATGTTGCATGGGGAGGAGTACTTGTTTGTGTACATAATAATAAAGAATTCATTTACGAATTCTCTAGTGGAGTGTTCAGTACTGATGTTCTTAAATAGATCTCTTCTAATAAAGAGATTTATGCTATAAAAAAATGTCTGGAGAAGTTTATGTTAAAACTCTTGCATCTGCCACACTTTATTGTAAAAATCAATTGTACTAGATTTCTAACCTTTAGAGAAAAGGATCATGGTAGGAAAGATGGTCATGGTAAATATATTAGATGGCAGGCTTTCTTTAATCAATTTAACTTCTCTATAGAACATATTAAAGGTACTAACAATATCACAACAGACTAGCTCAATTGAAATCCATCTGCTACTTTAATGCATCAACCCATTCTTGGCTTCAACCTGACAAGAATCTATAATCAAGGCTTTGCCTCCATGAATATCCTTGTCCAAGAACAAATCCTTTGATGAGGGTTGCATCTGAGATATACTCAGATATCTTATGTAGTAGGACAAGATCTACAAATGTCTTTAGCAACCACGATATAAGCAAACCGTCATCAAAACACTGGTGTCATTTTTATAGAAAGATTAAATAGTGAGTTTTTATTTTACCAGTTTACTGAACTTTTAAAGCGTCCTCTATGGACATGGTTAATAAAAATCAGGTCTCTGCATAATGAACATCTATATAGATGGATAGCAAGATATGGTCCACATCGTATCCATGAAGAGGAGAACCATGATCAAGGCACAGTGGTCCACACAATCATACGAAGACAGCTAGACTAGGAATCATACTTCTATATCACTCCTTGTTGTCATGCATGTGAAGCTGGACCCCAGCACTGACATCTTTCCAGTACCTTCTAGCTAAGGTGTCTTTTTCAGCCAATAAGTGAAGATGACTTGCTGACTGAAGCGAAAACAATGTTGGACCCACCATCCAAACGTCCTCATCCAATGCGTCCAACAACATATCACTGTAGATTAATTTTGAGATGTAAAGCATGATGGAACATGACACCACCTTGACAAAGATTCCAGGAAGGACCTCCCAATTGCTATAAATAAGAATATCCTCTATAGAGTTAGTATCAAAAAAATTCTAAGCTTTAGAAATCTAGTAACTTTGTTCAAAGAGTATGCTCTTCTCTTGCCCTTCTTGAAGGAACCTGCAAATCAAAAATTAGAACAAATATTTGTAAAAAGGTGTAACAATTACTCTTGAGTGATAATAGTGAAGCCGTATCCATTCGGCCCCTACCTACTGTCATAGGTTTTCTATCAACTGCAATCAAGAGAGAAAGCGTCTGTTGACATAAAAATAATGAGAATTCTAAACTAATTTCCAGGATGTCATAGTTTGTACAATAGATACCATCACTCAAACTGAGCTTGTTGATTCCTCTTTAAACCTTTCCTAGTCTTTTAACAACCAACACATGCTAGATTTGTTTTGATCGACCTCATCTTTGATTTTACTGAGTCTGGTATTTATGCTCCTCCATGAGTTCTTTGAATTCCTAGGGGATTGGTTTGCATGGGGTTGGGGGTGGACTAGCCTTATAAATTTTTCTTAAAGTTAATATTGAATATGATAATGATATAAAATTAAAAAATATAAGATGGAATACCTTATCACTTAGTTTAACTCCTACTACCAATAGAATATTAAAAAAAATCCTCCTCGCACTATGTGTGAGCATCCTGACTACCACTAAGGGTCTTAAAATGAGTATCCATGCTCCTCTATCTATAATGTCAATATATTTTTGAATTGAAAGCACACATTTTTTTTATATTAGATCAATGTATATATATTTTGATAATTAAAAAAACTATTAAAATAGATGAGTAAAATAAAATTAGGAATGAATATGTACCTAGTGATATAAAAGCTCTATCAACATCTCTATATAATCTCTACATATGTGAAATGTTTTTTATAATTATTTGGACTACATAATGTGTGTTATAAGTCTCTCATGTTTACCTCTCATGTTGAGAAAAAATTAATTGTATTGTGTTCAAATGACCATGTTCAATAAAAATAGTTGTAATGTGTTTTTATGATTGACTCTTTAGAAAAATGATGTCGTATCATCATGTAGTTAGAAATAGAATACACAAAACATAATATAATGAAACAAAATTACTATCAAGATCAAAATTATAATAGGTCAAGATTCGAAACAATAACCATAATTGTTTTCAATTCGTATTCATTTAATTGGAATAATTAAAAACCATGCATAAATAAGTTTCAACTCAGAATTATAGTTGATATGCAAAAATTTGAGAAAAAATAAAATTTAAAAAAACTTCTATTTTTAGTAGCTGCTATTTTTAGTAAGTCTTGTATGCAATTCTAAAAATATCTCAAAATAATCTAAACACTAGAATTAGCCTATAGGATGAATTTCAATTAAAGTTCACGTTTGGGTATAAAAATATTCAATTTTTAAAAATAAAAAAATCTTGAAAAAATCATTAAACTGCAATTTCGGACCCTTAGATGGTCTCGTTTGATCTCTGAATTTTTCTAAAAAATTCTTCTAAATGGAAAGTGTGACTTAAGACAGCAACAAAATTTTCAAAACGATCATTTTGGTACGTGGAAGAGCTCAAACAAAACTACAAATAAAAAATTATGACTTTTAAAAATTGACTTATTTTTTCTGCATCATATTCCCTATTTTAATATGGGGATGTACCTATATCACTCATTTCAAATAAAAAGAGTTGAATATACTACATATAATATAAAAATCATGAAAGCAAGTAATTGTTAAAAGCACATTTATAATTGTTAAAAGAACATTTATAACATATTTTACAATAACGTAGGAAAATAATATCTTTCAAACATATATATGAGCCAAGTGAATATGATGACCAGGGATCAAAATTTTGTAACCAACATATCATCATGAGAGTGTATATTGTCTTAAAGAAAGTATGACCATTAGGACTCTAAATCATCTAAAAATAGATATTGGCCTCGAGAGAATCCAATCCTAAAGTGTAGATGTGACTCAAGAGAGTCTGATTTATATATTTGTATTATCATTACGAAGGAATTTTTATAGTAAACAATTAAAGGCATACATTCTGGAGTGGAAGTATTGTGAGAATTAGTGGTGTCACACGCTTACCCTAGTGTTGGTTTTAATCAAAATAAGTTGTATATTTTGTTTTGAAGAGGCCTTCTTACCAAATGTTATCTTAATCTTTGTTCTATATCTTTTTTTTCACATATACGAAGAAGATTTGAAGAAACCCTGATCTTTTATAATGGACAGATATTGTATCCTTCCTGTTATAATCTTATATTGACCAATGTTTGAATGAATCTCCTTCCGTACTGATTTGGGTTACATAATGCTTAACATTAAACCTTTAAGACTTTTCAAACTCTTGAAATACACAATGAATTGATAGTCAGTAAACATGAAGTGCACAATGAATTGATAGTCCGTAAATATAAATATAATAATACAATTAATACTAACAAGTTCTCAATAATAAAATGCTAGATAAAATAATCTCTCAAACCCTTCCGGCGCCATATGACAATGATTATGAACATTGTTAATATTAAAATAATAAAGTATGATGGCCTTCTCTAACCCTACGTCTCATACTTGGAAACTTTCTTAATCAAATATGTTATCTATGCTAATCGTGGCCATGTGTGGGTAAACTGAAAATTATAAATTGTAAATATACTGACCTACAAATAGAAACGCGGGTATAAAATGAAATCAGTTCTATCTTCATGGCATGGCGGTGTCAGGTGGAGAGAAGCTGCTAACTGCTAATCTGTAGTGATTTGGTAACTATCCAAATAACTGTCCTTGTCTGCCAGTCACACCTCAACTCAGTTTTTCAATGCTAAAAATGTAACCATACAATTCCAATTCAAACGCAAGTCTATCTAACTTTGTGATTGTGGGGCATGATTACTTATCCCTTAAAATCTTCTTATTTTCTAAACTTGGTTAGAATTGATGGACCACCTGTCTGACATTTTTTTCCTTGTGATGTGATGCATGTGTTGTTTTTATGTTCTTGTTATGTGTTGGCATGTTATTTTAATGTCGAGAGTTCCTTTGAGGCATACCATCTTGATAATATATTATTTAAAAAAAAAATTGTGATATTTTACCATAACCAACCTTGATTATGTCAAAATCTAGATTGAACAAGTGTGATTCATATGAGAAAATTTTTACTAGAATTTGCCTTAAATGCTTAAATTCAGAATCAACCTTTCTTTCATATCAAAATTTCATGCTTCTCAATGGAAATAATTTATTTTTTATATAAATATAACCATATTTAACATTAAAATTGATTTAAACAAGTAATCCATGGTAAAAATTGCTCATGTTTTATTTGATTTGCCTTTATAAGGTTAGTTTCCACTCAGTTTAGAGAATTTGGATACACTATGGGAATTGAAATTACTAGATATAAAAATATGTTTATATTTATGAAATATAAGAAATGTGTGTGCGCGCACACATACACTCGTGTGTGTAATTTTAGCCTGGGGAATTGTGTGATACTTGTTACCACATAGAGGATAGTGATTTTAAAAGGATAGGGGATGTAATTCCCCTCCTATTCTATAGTTGTATTCTTAATAAATGTTGAGTTAATCATTGTTTGCATTTTTTTTTGTTTCTAATGGACAGTGAATTTAAGGAAACTATGATCCCCTATAACAACTACACATTTTATCCTTCATATTTTAGTTTTGTATTGAGAAGTGTTTGAATGGATCTCCTTTCATGTTTATTTGGGTCATTGTGTATTTTGTATAAGACCCATTAGACTTGTCAATCCTTTGAAGTGAAAATGAATTTACAATAAATAAATATAAAGTTCATTAAAAAGTAACATCGGTAAGTGTTCAACAAGAGAATTCTAGGTAAAACAATGAGTGCTTGAGAGAGCTTAACAAGAAGGTGAAATTAATTACTTATTAATATATATAGATAATTGAAGATAAATTTTAGCATTATCAGCATGCATCTCCACTTCTAATGATTAAGGACAAAAAATAGATAAATGTTAGATAGTATAAATAGTTAAAGTTAAATTTTAGCATTATTAGCATGCATCTCCACCTTCAATGGTTAAGGCCAAGAAATAGATAAATTCTAGACAGGTTTACATTGACTTAGGAAATTCTTTAAGTACATAGGGCCAAGGCTATTCAAATGTCAAAACTAGTAAGGCTCAAGAGTGAAAATAAATTTCACATTAATGTATGAATGAGGAGGTATCCCAACCATTCATCTATATATCGAAAAATTGGGTTAATTATATATATAATAAAATAACACTACATAATTTGAAAGCGGACATCTTTAAGTGTGTAAAGTAGTGTCCTTTATCTTACCATATACCCATGGCATCCTAGAATTACGTCAATTCAACCAATTATGCATTTATGCTAAGATAATACTAGATTTTACAATCATTTTACTAAGATCATTATTAATGTGCATTTTATTTAATCTTATTTTATATATTTAGAGGTGGTTCCGTCTATAAGCATATGTTATTTGAGTTTTCAAGGTGATAATATAGAGTTATATATATATATATATATATATATATATATATATATATATATATATATATATATATATATATATATATACATATACATTTACATTTTTGAAATCATAGTTATGAATCAAATGATGTTTTTATAGAGTTTGGAATTATGAATTAGAAATAGAATATATTTTAATTGGATCTATTGAACAAGTCTCTGACATAAATGGGATTCCCAAATATTTCGTTTGACACTTTTGAAATCATAGCTATGAATCGAATGACATTTTTACAGAGTTTGGAGCTATGAATCAAAAGTAGAATACTTTTTAACTACAGCTTCGAACAAGTCTCCGACACAAATGAAAGGCCCAAATCCCCTTGCCCTGTCCCCTCCCGCCTGTGCCCCAAACTTTTGACTAGAGCTATTGACCTAGTCTGAGCCACAAACAGGAGGCCTAGATCTCCCAAAGAAATATATATGTATAAGTATATGTATTTGTGTGTGTGTATGTAAATATAAATATATTATTAATATACATTTTTTAGATGAAAGTTATGAATTGAATGGTGCTTTTACAGAGTTTGGAGTTATGCACTGAAAGTAGAATAACTTTTAACAGGAGCTATTGATCTAGTCTACGACACAAACGTCTGGTCTAGATACCCTGGAGAACCACTAAAATTGAACACCAACCACTACAAGAAGTGACACCCAACAAGGCAAAATGAACAATACACCACCAAAGGAAAAGAAGAAAACAATTCAACAAAACAACGTAAGAACAATGAAACATAAAGTTGATTGACAAACTCAACAACAAGGTTGCAAGACTACGAGTGATCTAGATAGGAAAGAAGCACTAACACACAACCAGTGACTCAAAAGGGCATTGAAGAGTCAACCACAAGAACAAATCATCCTTCTTCTAAAAAGGATCTCCTCTATTAGTCTCAAAAATCCATCTTTAATCATTTATTCTATTTCCAATCTCAATCTCTATGCTTTAATTATGCACCCTCTTCTCTAAACCAAAACACAAACATCAATAAATATATATATATATATATATATATATATATATATATATATATATATATAATCTTATTTTTTATTTATATAAACAACATAGATTTAGTTTATTATATTCATATTAAGTTGGGCCCCGGACAAGGCTGCCACAATATTTCTTCTCCAAAGGTAACGGGCACCACTATTTCTGATAAGTTTCAATAAGCTTCAACTCAAACCTGGCGTTTCTTTAAGATGTGTGCATCAACCTTTTCATTAATGACACCATATGATTAAAATTCCTAGCATTGTTAATATTTTAAATAATAAATTATTTTGGCCTTCTTTGCCTTAACATCTAATACTTGGACACATAAACAACTATGCTACATGTCTTGTTCATCACCCCCAGTCAGTAATTTTCCATCGTTCGTAACATTTGTTTCTTAAAATCAAAATTCAAAAGATAAATTGTAAATTCACTGAATTTCAAATAGAAATGCATGTATAGAATGAAATTAATTATTTCTTCGTGGCGCGGTGATGTAGGGGGAGGTAACCTAATAATTACTAACATGTAGTGATTTGGTAGCTTTCTAAATAACTGCCAATTACACCCCTAATGTATTTTTCCAGCGCTAAAATTATAGTCATACAATTACAATGCCAACGCCATGCAATCCACACTTCTTGATGATGATGATGATGATGATGATGATGATGATGATGATGATGATGATGATGATGATGATGATGATGATGATGATGATGATGAAGTTATGCATAGAAGAAGAAGAAGAAAAAATAATTATGCATAGAAAGCATTTTTGGCGAGAGATAACAAGCATAGGGGCCGAGATGGTTGGCAAAGGAAATCTACGAATGCGCAATTACAGAATGGCAAGATAGATTTGATCATCAGAACCAGGTAATGCTTCCATGATGCCCATCGGTCAAAATTTTCTGATATATTAATATTGTTTTGCATCATTGAAAATATTCTTGGTATAGTAGTTAATATCATAATTAACAGGCTCGTAGATTTTTGCTTAACCTTCCTTGCAGACCGCGTCCTAGTTGTAGCTGTGTTTTATTATCTGGAGCCTACGTTCTAGTTCCCGAACAGTAACTAAATGCGATGGGCAAAGGCATCTCCTTTAAAATTTTAATCGTAGTTAAGGGCCCCATTCTGTGCATATCATGAAATTGGCACACCCCTTTGAGTCACATTTCCTTGAGGAAGTTCCCTAACTAACACAGGCTATGTCTGCACTTCAAAAATTCTCTCTCTAGATGGCCCAACCATAGTTACAAAAAATTAATAAGGGGTCCATGAATTAGCTTTTAAGAAAGGGCAGGGCCTCGTATGGATATCCCTGTTTTGAAATACTTAACCGGTAGAAAGTAACAGAACGTTTTGTGAAATTACGACGTTGTCATAATTTATTCTAAGGTCTCCCTTATAACCTCTTCCTGGATATTTATCTCAATCCCTTTGTTGAGGATGGATTTCTCTAAACAATTCAACCTTCAGGTTAGAATAGTGATGTCAGTCTTGTAATATTATGGTCCTGGTTAGTATGTGAATTATGATCAAATCTTCTTATAAATGTGTATATATATAAATCGATAATATAATAGTTATATCTGGTATTCACTGTTAAAATATCTTAACACTAGAAAAGTGTTGTGATCACTCAGATATATTTAAATTTATTGTAAGATAGATGTTAATGACCGCTAGAGGTGAAAGATGGCGAATGCCATTAGGGAAGATTGTATATGAATTAGTTCATAAAGGGAGTCCAAAATTGTAAATGGGAATATTTAATGCTCACAAATTTTGTTGTGCCCATACCATGTAAAAAACATGGTTATAATGATAGAGACTAATTATTCTTATGTATAAATCTATTCATTATTATAACTTTGAAACCCGAAAAAAGAAAAAGGTTGTTATTAAGAAAAATAATTATAGAAATAATAATATTTTTTTTCTTAAAATTACAATATCTAAGTCTAAATAGCTGGATTCTATTTGATATATATATATATATAATTTGCATTATTCTATGGATATATTCCATTTCATAATTATCGTTCTATGTTTTTTTTTTTTTTTAAATGCTTTATTGTTGAAAGTGTTTCATTTTGCTACTTGCATGGGATGGATATATAAAAATATAATATACATCTGTTTAGTTTATATTTCTAATTTTTATACTTAATTTATTTTTTGTGAAATTTGAGGACATAATTCATAGATATTTTTGCTGCTAACGAATTCAATATGTTAAAGAAATATAGGTTCAATACACTAACCACCTATGAACATGTTTTTGGTCTATTTTGATCATACATTGTATAAATTATTATTTTTAGTATAAAACTTAGATTTTATGGAATAAATTTTAATATTATAAGGTAGAACAATTAGTTTTTATGATGGTACAAACTTCAATGTTGTGACCCGTGCATTGGATTTTAACTTAGTAACTCGTGTGTAATTTTCAAGAAGTAGATTTTTCCTGGACATGAAAAAATGGTCCTATATCTATATATAAGTATTTTTTTGATAATTGGAAACTATTTGTAATGAATATCATAAATTGTTATTTAAAGTTTTATTAACTCAACTTTTAAGGTGTTAGCTTGGTGATTTTTTTATTTAAGAATAAATTATATTGTTTATTGACTGATTCCTATTTTTCATTATTATATTCTATTCTAATAAAATATATGGAACTACTCTAAAACAAATAATACTAGTTAAATATAGTGATTAATGTTATGAAACCATGTGGTCGGAAATAGTCTAAAAGAAATAATACTAGTTAAACATAATTATTAAAGTTATGAAACCATGTGATCGGTATGAAACCATATCTTCACAAGAAAGCCTTATGATATTCATTATTATGTATTGAATATTGATTGGTGTTTAAATTTATTTACTCCTTAAAGTTTAAAACTTGATAATTACACCTATATTTGGATTTAATCACAATTTTTAATGTACTCCTTTAATGTGAAACTTGGACAATAATGAAGTAATTGTGCCATTACTTTTGTATTTGTGAGGATGTGATCTTAGATTAGTTTGTTTTGTGGCAATGACACGTTAAATATGAATTATACATAGACTCGTTCCTTGGAACAATTAATTGGTCTTGACCTTTTTATAGGTGTCTTATTAAAATTTGAGATCAGGAAAATGGAATAGTGCTATTCGAGCCCTATTGATTTTGAACTTATAGGCTTGAAAAAAACCCCCGTGGCTTTGATATAAAATTTGAATGATTAGTAGAGTTGGAATCATTGGGTTTGAGTTTTGATTAGTCGTCTCAATGGTAGCTATTTTGTCCTTGTTTAATTGATGGAATGATAAACGGAACTTAGATGTATGAAATATTGAGTGTACTTTTTCTTTCTTTTTTAATTCATATATATATTTTTTTAAGGATTGTGTCATTTTAGAATTTTTTGTTGTAATAATTTTATTATAATATTATGTGAGGATGATATTCAAATTATCTTATATAATATGTTATGTGTGTGTTATAATTTTAGCATATAATTGGAAAGAAAATCGTAATAAAAATAAGTAGAATATTTAAATTGTGTCAATTATATATATTTTCTTATTATTCATAAGAAAGAATGAGATGCTTTAGTTGAGATAGATGTCAAACCCAAATTCTCAATAAAAATAGATGTTTAAGCTTAGGTCTATAAATAAGTATGTAGATGATAACTAAACATTAAGTTGATTAATATACTATTGGGATTATGTTGATTAATCACATTTTTTTATGTACTCTTAATGTGAAATTGTGCCATTGCTTTTGTACTTGTGAGGATGTGATCTTAGGTTAGTTTATTTTGTGGAAAATACACTTTAAATATGAATTATACATAGACTCATTCCTTTGGAATAATTAATTGGTCTTGACCTTTTTATAGGTGTCTTATTAAAATTTGAGATCATCAAGATGGACCAGTGCTATTCGAGCCCTATTGGTTTTGAACTTATAGGCTTGAAAAAGACCCCAGTGGCTTTGATATTTCTTTTATATAAAATTTGAATGATTAGTAGGGTTTGAATATTGGGTTTGAGTTTTGACTAGTTGTCTCAATGGTAGCTATTTTTTCCTTGTTTAATAGATGGAATGATAAATGGAACTTAGATGTATACAATATTGAGTGTAATTTTTCTTTCTTGTTTTTATTTTAAGAATCCATTTACTTCTTTAAGGATTGGGTCATTTTAGAAATTTTTGTTGTAGTAATTTCATTATAATATTATGTAAGGATGATATTCAAATTATTCTATGTAATATGTTATATGTGTGTGTTATAATTCTAACATGTAATTGGAAATAAATTTGTAATAAAAGTAAGTGGAATATTTAAATTATGTCAATTATATATATTCTCCTAATATTCACAAGAAAGAATGAGATGATTTAGTTGAGATAGATGCCATACTTAAATTCTTAATAAAAATAAAAGTTTAAGCTTAGGTTTTTAAATAAGTACGTAGATGATAACAAAGAATTAAGTTGATTAATATTCTATTGGGATTAGTATAATATGGGTATAGACTTGATTTCCTTGACCACATTTAGTGTGACCATACTACACTTATATTAAGGATTGAGATAGTTCTTGTAGTCATTTATTTTTTTCCCAAGGTGGGAAATTATCCAATTAAAGAAATGATGAATTAGAAATAAGGTTTAAATGTTTAACTTACCATAGTTTACAAAGGAGCTTATTGAACTATGTCAATTTTTAGCCTTGTGATCTGGTAAGAGCTCAAATTACTCTATATTGGTTATGATAGTATATTTTTATAAGTAAATAACTAATTTATGGTGTGTATTTTACTAGAAAATTCTAAATGCATCAATATAATTAGATTATGGAAATTCTATCCTTGTGCTAACTATAGAGGTGATATTTAGTTCATCTTATCAGAGGTTAATATGAAATTAATATAGTTCCATTCAATTAAATTGGATTATGTTGGTGTAGATACTAAACTATGATTTCATATGATATACTAGTCTTGTACACTTGACAAATACCAATCATGGGTCAAGTTTTAAGCATATAAACTTCCCAATATTGAAAGGCTCATGTTAACCATCTCATTATGCCTAATTGATTATCCTATAGTAAGACCTTAAAATTATAATAACACACATACTAAATGTAGCCTATAGTATGTTTAAAACCTCATTTCCATCTTGCGTATATAGTTATAAATCCTAATTTTTTTTTCATGCATGACACTAGTGTATAGATCAAGATAGTCATGTCAATGCTACTATCCCAAATTTGATATTAATGTCCCTACCTTCTAAATAATAAAAAATACAAGTCTCTTGACATCTACGGGTCATCTTATCAGTCTTATTTAACCCTCCCATGAGATTATTTAAAATAAATGGTATAAATATAAATCTAAAAGTAATTTATTATCATCTAGAAAGTAGCTCTCAAGGTCACAATACACTACTAAAAATCATTTGCATAACTAAGCAATACCTTCCTATTCTTCCCTATTTTAAAAAGAAGTCATATAAGCAATGTTATTATAGGTATGAATAATTAAAATAACATCCAATGATAATTATCAGTTAGGTTACAACCTATATCACTAGATCGACTCAGATATATCATACTACACAATTGTTCACAAACATACATAAGGGGGAGGACTACATCACTATGTGGCCATATTGAAAGTATATGGGTACGTAGGTGGAACTCATTGATAGAGGGATATTTTAGGTTATATAAAATTTATATGATCCCACTAACCCCTATTTTTAAGGTGACATTCCGAAATCAAAGGACCTGAGGTTTTGAGAAAAATATTACTTCTAGAAATCTATGTGCATGATCTAAGCTTATAATGTATATGGTGACATTGAACCCTAATAGGAAAAAATAAAAATTATATAAAAGGATTTTCATTCTAAATGTGATAGAAGCATCAAAATTAGGACAAAACTATCGATGCTATTGTCTATAGTCCAATGCTAGTGTCCTAGTCGATACATAATCTGATGAATCAAGTCAAATGTTTTGACTATATTTTTTTAAACTTATGACTTTTATATATACATGTGCATAATTTCATAAGATATGTCTTATATATTCTTTGCATTACTACTTTCATAATATTGTTGCATTGTACTTTTCTTTATTTTGGCATATTCATAAATTCATTGTATTTATGAAAATATTGTAAATATGAATTAATTAATTCATCCTATTTATAATATATTATTCAAAATTTATTAGTCTATATTCCCTAGACATAAATATAAAAATGATTAAAAATTTTGGTTAACCCACCCTTCGAGTCTTCTTGTATAAGCTCTAGTTTCCCATAGGGTTTACATCTATAATTTTATTCTCTTAAGGTTTCAAATTTAATTATTATTTGATTATCATGTTGGATTGTTCAATAAAATTCATATTTCTCTCTTATAATGTTCTCATATTAGTCTTTGAAACATCTCAAATGTCTGAAAATAATCTGATCCTCCTCCTAATACTCAATAGGGTGATAATTACTTCCATCCGGCTAGGTCCATGATACCACTACTTCAAGGGGTAAGGTAGGCCATCTTATAGTACTAAAATAAAGTAACCAACATACCCTTACTCAAACCCATCCCCCTCTTTCATCTTTTCTAGATTGTGTGTTGATGCATATTAAATATTAATTACCTATGGGTTGTGTTTGTGAATCCATTAAATATGAAATCATCAACATGAAAAGGATCATATAAGAGTTAAAAAAATCAAAATCAGTAATTTAGTTCAAAGATAAAATCATTGAAAAATTATACTTCAAATACACATAATCAATAATGTGGTAGTGTTAATCATGCATTTGTATCTTCATCTAACAATGTTGTGCCCAATAAGGTTCCATGTCAAAATAAGAATCTGAAAGTTAATTCATCTACAACTAATGTTTCTAAAAGTATGCAAAGAGATAATAAGATTTCAAGTGAGATTTTAAGGGAAATGCTTAGAATCAAGTTGACCAAAATTAGTCCTCTACATCCTTTAATGAGATCTAAATACTATTGTATATATCATAGAATGCATGGACATATTAACAAAAATTATTTGGATTTGAATAGGCAAACAAAAACTATAATTGATACTGGTTATCCTATAATAGATACATGAATGAAGTAACCTAGTCACCTTATGATTGCATCTTTTACAACATAACTGCAAAAGGAACTATCATGGGTATAAAAGGATAATTGAGAGAAAAAAAAATTAAATAAAAATTTATAGAAACAAAAGATTTAAAATGCACAATTAGAGCAAGAAAAGATTGAAAATGAATAATTAAATCAGGAAGAATTATAAAAGGAATAGTTTGAAAATAAAAGGTAACAACAATAAAAAGTGAAACTAATATAAGATAAGTCTCAAAATTAAACTCAATATAAGAAAGAAAAATCATGATTAAATTAGGTTTCTTAAAAATTAGGTCAAAAATCAAGAAACACTTGAAAAATCTAAAGTTTCAAATATGGTTTCAAAGGGGGAAATTACAAGTTTTTCCTCATACATGAGTCCTTTCATTATCACTACTCACATAGATGGAAAATATTTTATACATAAACTTATGAACTATCAAGATACAAAATTGTGTTCTATGTAATTTGTTGTCTCTCTTGGAAAGAAATATCAACACTCGGATCAACCTAGTGTATCTGAACATGTATGGGATCAATAATGTTAACTTGGTTTATTTTGATTCAAAATAGTATTATCATACTTTTCTTATTATTTAAAATCCAAGTACATACAATGATGTTTTTCGAGGAACATGCTTAAATTAAATAGGAGTAATGATTGATTAAATAAAAGTTTGCATTTAATTTGATCATGAAGGTAAGGATACATCTTTTTAGAAATATGGATTATATTTAAAGAAAAAGCATGATAAATATGACATATATTCAGCTACTGTACAAACATATATAAGTAATGACATATCAATAGAGGCACAAAACACAATACATGTTACAGAAGAGGAAAAATAAAAGTTTCCACCACAATATGAAGGATTGTTTTATATATTTATATATATATATATATATATATATATATATATATATATGATCAAAATGACATATCACAGGGTCAAGTAAAACCTATCAATTCAATCTTTTCCTATGATGTATATGGCTAGGTATAAGATGATTATAATGATACAATTATTATGTAGGATGAAGATGGAAATATAGTTTAAGGTTATGACACACATGATATATGACCTACATAATTTAATCCCCTTGATGACATATTGCAATTATAATATCACCCTTTATTTAACATAAAGCCTTTGATAATCAATTAAATATGCAAAAATTTAAAAGATAATCCGAAAAATCAAGAAAATATAAAAACATTCAAATAAAGAAAAACTATAAAATATTTATCATACACATGTTTTAAAATATTTTTGATATATGATTTATACTTTATGTTAGTATATATTAAATCATTTTATTTATATACACACATATGTTTCACGAGTACTTGAGTGTGATATGAGCATACACTAGATACATGATAGATGAACATATATATGTTGGACTTTCTCATCTATACATATGATGCACTATGTTGGGGAAATATTATTAATTGATCATAATTCATATATTTTACATTATATTATGATAAATTTACATTATCACATTGTGTTTATATAGTAATACTTACACATGTCTATACTCATTGTCACAACTTACATTGTGTGATAGATATGCTATGCTAGATGCCATTTTTATAAGATAATGTATGAAAGGATTAGTATAGTATGCTTATTTTAGTTTTTTGTATTTCAATTATTCATCTTATCACATGCCCTCATTGATTTAACTTCATTTTTTCAACATTATTTTGATTATGGAACATTTGAACATGTTCCTTGTTCTTTTCGGCACAATTACATTAGGGGTTATTTCTTTGGTGCGAAAAAATTTGAACATGTCCTCCTATTCAGTGTGTGGAACTTAAACATGATCATTATTTATGGTCCCCTTATATTCCATTTTAAATGACATTCAGTGATGTTATGTGTGTTCTTGATTATTTTTCAATCTTGTGATTTTTACTCCTAGATGTTTCCATTATCCATATCATTCATTTTAGCACTTGTTTTAATTGATTATTATGAGCTTAATTCATATATATATATATATATATATATATATATATATATATATATATATATATATATATATATATATATATGATACCAATTTATATTATTTATTAATACATGATTGATATAGATATGACTTGGTTAGCTTCTACTTTTGAGATAAGGTGACTACTAGATTGTATTCCCATCACATGAAAATGTTGGTCTTGTCATGGAGACATGAGTCCACACACACATACTTGGAATAATTGGAATAATAAATTATATATTTTAAATGATGATATATACACTTTGGATAAAATATTATACATATGGAACTAATTTTTATAGATTTAAGACAAAATTTTAGATTTGAGACATATATTAAATACAACAAAGATCAAAGGTTGCATTTTGATAAATAATTTAAAATGAGACACATTATATGTGTGTATGTCGTAAAAATTCACCAAATAACATATAAATATTCAAATTATATATAATTTATTATGCCAATTATCATGTTTCATTCCATTCTCACCAAAATTAATGCATTGATGTTTCCAAGTCACTTTGATTGAACTATTTCCTATCTATACTAGTTGGATAACTAAGTAGTGTGATAAATATTTAATACCATAAATGACCTTGGCATTAATCCTTTATTAAATTTGATATTTTTATACCAATTAACCTTTGATAAATTATGTATACACTTGCATTGTATGATTGAGGTCAAGTGATCTTAAAGAAATTGTCATAATTCACCCTTTCAACACATCGGGGGGCATGATCACCCTCAAATTTCCTCTTCACATCACAAAGGTTCAGTTATGCTCCTCTCTCTCCAATGATTGAAAAAATAACCATCATAACCAAAGTAAAGTATGAATATGAAACATGGTTGCATCGACACACATGTATTACATTTTTTTATTTTTTTCTTCCAAGTATTTCAATTATTCATTTTTAGATTATATGCTCTAGTTACATTGTAACATGATCTTGGTTATAGGTAATCCAAAAAAAATAAACTTAAATTATATTAAAACAAAATAAATTTTTATACAAACCAAGGTATACATTTCTTTATTTAAAATTTATATATTAAATTAGTTTTTTATTAATGTAGTTTTTTATAAATTTTAAAATTATCAAGAAACTTTGTTTATGGGAAGAATTTAATTATTTTATAGTCATCATCCATACTTTTTCAAGTAAATATAATAATACCTTAGATATTTTACAATCCCAAAGATACTTAGGATAATCACTAAAGTTATGTGACTAAATATTTATAAATAATTATGGTGGCAATGTAAAAATATTAATGAAAGTCACATAGTTTTATGTGAAAAAGTGGTTTATAAGTGAGTAAGATAAGTAATGGTAGATAAAATAAACCAATGCATGGGTAAATATTATTAAAATAGACTTAATAGTAAAAAGTATAAAGATCTGATGATGAGTTTATTATATTATAAAGATTATTATGTACTATAAAATTTTATAAGTTTAGAACAACACTCTTAGAATTTCCATTGTGAGTATGTGTACATGACATTGTCACCTCATAAATTCCATGTGTCCAACGTGATTCTCAATGTGACTTTACATTGAACACGGTAATAAAAAATATTTTTATAATGAAAGTTTTTGTGTTTTAAAATACTCTAAATACTTGTAATCTTATTCATAAAAATTAGTGGGATGCATTATAACTATCATTCTATCCAAAATCACCCTATGTGTTTTATGTATTCTAAACATTTTTTTATAAAAAATGTAATATTGGCATGATGGTATAAAAATCCTTCAAGCATTGCAGCTAAACTAAACTCATCATGGATAGTAAAAATAATAAATATTATAATAATTAATTAATTACAACAAATTATTTAAAATTTATGTTGTGAAAATAAAATCTTATACATAATGTATGTAAATAAATATTAAAATTATTTGTGAAAGTGAAAAGATCTAATCACTCGCTATAACCATTCACTAACTATATATTACCTGTGCAAAATATTAATAGGACAATATCAATAAAGAAACAAGACAATATTTAAAAAATATGTTGTGTAAATATAAACTTATACATACAAAACTATATGTAAATAACTAATTAAACTACTTGTGAAAATGAAAAAAGTATAACCACTCAATTATAACTAGTCACTAGCTATGTTTCAATTAGAAAATAACCTATATAAGTGATTAAGTGATCTTATAAAATGTGATGTTTCACATGATTTATAATAGAATCAAAGACTAAGTTTGAATTTAGTTGAACTTAAGCCATTAACTATCCTATATTAAAGCTTAATCAAAAGACTCTAAAAAATTAATTATCTAAGAAAGTCTATGTATAATTTAATATATTTTAAAAAAGTATTGAGACCAATGGATAAATAAGATTCCAAAAGGAATAAAAAATAAGGGCTGTAGATTTAACTAAAATTATAAAAACAATATAGATAAGGCATAGCCTTAGACTATGGAACCCTTAAACATGAATTTAGATAATTGAAACCCAAAATATGATTGTGACTTGAAGCTATTTCAATAATCCTGACATACTAAATTATAAATACAACCAAGTATTGTGTGAGGAGCATGAAAAAAGAAAATTGTTATGACATCAAGTTACAATAGACCCATGAGAACTTACATGTGGAAAAATTATTTAAATTTTTTTGAATTAGTAGTATTGTCAAAATTATTAAGGGGGATGGGGGATAGGTTAGGTTATTGAAAATTAATATTTGTAGGGTTACTTTAGTCATCTAAATTGTTCCACAGTGGAAATAATAAATGGTATAATTAATATTTGATTAAAATAAAGTATTTAAAATTTATTTTTTGAAAATATAAACTTATAAAATATTTGTAAACAATAAATTAAACTATTTTTGAAAGTGAAAAGGTATTAGCTCTTAGTTATAACTATTCACTAGCTATATATTATTTTTGTGTAAAATAAACATGGGACGATATCAATAAAGACAATACATTAATAAGTTAAAAAATATTATTGTGTAAAAAGGATAAGTGAGATGAAAAATAAGTTATTAAGTTTAAATTATTTCTCAAAAAATAGATATATTGTTTGTGTATTTTTTTACCTCATCAAAATTTTCCAACATTAATTTTGTGTTGTACCATGCACATTTACTTTCTATTTCTTTGTTAGTTTATTTGGATGACAACCGGTTGATTCTATGCATTCTTAAAAAATAAAAGCATTGAAATAAGGCCATAAGCATTAAAATCGAGATAGAAGCATCAAAATAAGGACATCTAGTGTCTAGACTAAAAAAAACTAATTTTCAAAATATGAAAAATTGAGATGGATCTTCAAAGTGTCTTTTTCCTTACATGTGCCTATTAGATCTGCATGCGCATAATTTCATATGCTTAATATTATTTTTCCTTCACATTATTACATTTATAGCATTGATTTTCATTTTAATTTTATATATTTAACATATTATCAAATTCATTCTATTATTTATAATATTATAAATTTAAATTATTTAATTTCCATGCTTTAAAACAATTTATTAAAAAATTTATTAGGTTATTTTTGATAACCCTAGATAAAAAGGGGTTAAACAAATGATTATGGATTCAAGGAATTTTTAATATTGAAAAGGAAATTTTGAGTTATTATTTAGCATGCTTAATTTGTAAATAAGGATAGCATAGCATGACATTACTTTAAGTGAATTTACATAGGATAACTAATACTATTATATATAGTTTCAAATCATGTTGAGTTTAGAGAATGTAGATTTAATCTACATTTTTGGTAAGTATTTTTGGGTAATGGAAATAAGGAAGGATTATGTAAAAATAAATTAGTTTTGTTGTTAAAATTATTTGGACTGAATAAAGGCTTCTTACCCTATGACCTAACCCAAACTTAGTTTAATATTATATGTTAAATCAATGTATATGTAATATAGGTTGTCTATATGAACTATAGAATTAAACATTGAGTTTTTCATTAAAGAAATAAATAAATAAAAATTTTAATGGTTTGTGTTTAATTGTGCTACATTGAATTAAACATTTGGACTAATGAAGAGTTTTAAGATATTTATATCAGTAAATTAATAAAATAATATTGGATTTAGTATGTAAATTAGGAATGTAACTTAAGTGTAGCATACAAATTGTAGTTTCAATGAAAAAAATAGAATTAACTGGAATGATTACACCTTGATTGATTTTTGTAAATTTTGGCCTAGATTTATAATATATAAACTATTTACCACTTTCATTTGAAATTTGAATCTTCATAAGTGGAATCATCACTATCAAAATTATCATTGAATCAACATAGCATAGAATCATAGATCGGTAAATTTTTGGGTTGAGGTTTTTTAGGAGTGTCAACTTTGACTTGCATAAAATTTCTAGGTCAATGCTCTTTAAGGCTACTTTGATGTCTTATATTTTACCTTCTTGTATGTTCAATCCCATTTATTGTTAGGAATAAGTATATAATTTGATGTTTCCTTCTTGACCTAGCATATAACAATGGTATTCCAATCCAAATTTGGGTTTTAATCTACATATCCTACATAACATAATTACACCACTTTTAGTTCATGCATTTATTAGATGACGTGTTTGAGGTATGGATTAAACCTCATCTCACTAGGTGGAGATGTAAATACATTTATATTAAGGATTTTTTAGCAAGATGTTATGATATGATGAAAAACTTTTGAGCAAAGAGAAATCCTTCCTAGCTATCGAGAGATTTGAAATGAAATTTAATCCTTATGTTGACCCCTTTTATAATTCTTATCTATTTTTGTATGTGAAATTTCAAAAGAATATTTATATTTATAATATTCTCATGAATTGAATTAAGGATTAATTAGCATGAAAAATATAAAATACTAACAAACAAATATAATCACTAAAAATATGACATGATGAGAATAAGACTTGACATAGAAAATTTTAAATGCTCAGAGACCATGAAAGTCTACCCTATTCAAACATTTAGGAACTATAGTATAGAAATATAAGGAGAGATAAAAATTCCCATGGTCACAATAATTAGTTAGTAAATAATAAATATATAAATAAATAACCATGAGATCACATAAAGAGAAAAAGATACCAAAAAAAATTCTAACTAATCGTAAATGATGGTGATGATGCATGAGAACCAATATGTATTATTTTTTTTTGTAATGACAAGCCTTGTATGAAAATCATGTGTCTACATAATGCACTTAGTTTGAGATGCATATGTGAGTCTAGGTGAGTTCATGCATGCATCAAAGTATACATATAAACTAATTTACATGCTTACCAATAGTTACCTATGGAAGAGTGAATATGTTTTTATGTATGGTCAAGATGCATTTTCATTCACACTTATTTTTTCAAGTGTACCTGATTTTTTTTAGAATTACATAAAATAATCAGTGATACACACGGACACTCATGTTAAATATTTATATTTTTAGATTTGATGTTTTAATGCTTTAAATTTTGAAAGGGATTAGAATAATCAATACAACTATCTATATTTTTCATAAATGACACAACAAAATTATTACATTAGTAAACTATTTATCAATGTTAAATCATAATTAATATTCCCCTAGGAGTTGTTAGTACACATTGTTCATGGTAATAATTTTTTTAAAATCAATTCAACACAACCAACACTTCCCACTTCCTAATCAGGAAAGTACATAAATTTTATCTCTTTAGATAAGGTTTAACTACTACTAAGAACCATTACCTTAAAAACTTCACACTGTGATGTTCTTAAAAATGATCTTAATTGAACTTCTTTCTAATAGGAAGTACTTTGAAACTGTTATGGTATATGTATGCCTCCATTTTGAGGTGAGGTATATGAACCTATTTATAAAATAACCTTTTTTTAATACAAAATGTTAACTATATTATATGTTAGGAAAATAATGTAATAGAAGCATCAATATTATGGAAATATATGTCAACATCATATAAAGCATTGGTATTTTTACAAAAATTAAATAAAATACATGTAAATATCATGAAAATTACATGTAGAGATCCATATAATATGCATATATTTGTATCTATTAATTATTAGCTAATTAGCCAACCTTGACTAAGGTTTGTTCAAACTAAGTACCTAGGTCACCTAGCCTTGTAAATGTATTGTTGAGAGTCATGCCTTGGTGGTATTGATTTATATTTCCATGGTGTTTATCAATTTATTTCAAGGTCTTAGTTAGTTCTTTTCAAGAGTGTAAGCTACGACACTTGGTCAGTTCCATTAACATGATCATCTATGAAGGTTTTAGCATTATTTAAGGTTTTTTTTTTCAAAATTTAAGGTGGATATTCCAGTGTATTATACTTATTAATTCAATTATACCATGTAAAATGTGATTCAATTTTGGTGGAGATACTCAAAGGAGGTATTTTGGGTCATTTTACACTTATTGAAGATCATATTGTACTTAATTATGCCCATACACTTAGTGAAGGTGTCAAGTCATACATTTATACAAAGCACTGACATTTGAAACTTACTTATTATTTGTTTTAGCTTAAAAAAATATAATGTCATGATGAAATGATGGTAAGGAAGGTTATTTGTATGTTACAACATCATTATATAGGTCCATAAGGACTCCATTGAACATCTTGTACGTAGATACACCAAAGCATCTCCTACAAATGGAGAAGAGACTATGAAAGTTTCTATTATGGACTAGAGAATGTATAAACAAAATTAGATCATAGTAAAAGGTTATAATATCCTAACACAACATTTATAGCCTCCTAAGGCCTAAAACCAAGCCAAAGGAAAAGTTATAGGTCCAAAAAGGGCAAAAAACCACTCAAGTTATCCATTGGGTCATTGGTAGAGTGAATAAGGTAAGTTTGATGAAGATTTTTCATGTATGATAAGAAGTACGAGTACAAATTATCTTAAGGGAAGGATAATACCCATATTACATTGTAATCCATAGTGATATTTCTCATTTTTAGGGACATATATTTATGAACAATCACTAAGAATTATGTTGTCTCTAAAACCTTAGTAAAGCCTAACACTTCAATTTACTCCTCTTTATAGTATTTTTGAGATTGATTGATACATTTAATAAAATAATAAACATTAAAAACAATCCTAATAATCCATGTACCACCAAAACCATTGTAAAATTTGACGGATCAATCAAGAATTAGAAAGAAATTGCATGCTCTATTGTCCTCTGACATGATGGCTAGATTTTTTGAAGTTATGAGGTGTTTAAAAATGTGAAAGTGATTGTAAAAATTTTGAAAACATTTTTTTCAACCTTTAAAAATACCTCAGGGTCCTATCAATCCAAAAACCAAACACAAATTACAAAGAAACAACATGATCATGCATAGTACATTTGATTGTGTAAAGGCTACATGTATAAAAATGAAGAGAAAGTGTAAGATTTGTGTTGAACTTGAAGATTATAGGTTCATGATAAGTGTGAAGAATAATATAAAATGTGTCAAGAGTTACCAAACTCATTTCCATGGGAGGAAACCATCAAAGGAAGACCAAAACTACCAAGACTGTTAAACTATTTACAAACCCAAAGTGTTCAATTTTTGAGAACTTTAATGCATTTTTGAGACTTTTTATGTAAATTAAGGGTTTTGAGAGATCTTTCAAGGTCTACTATGCCCTCCCACATAATTACCAAATAATATTCTAAGCTTAAATGAGTGTAATGTGAAGAGATAGGTCTATAGATGTTGATAAAATATGTAGTCCACCAAAGGGATACAATTATACATGAAAGGACATGTTGTGAATATCTAAAAACATTTGAAAGACTTGTTTATATACCATTTAAATATATTTAAAATGATCACAAACCAAAATAATTTAATATAGTACACTAAAATAGAAAAGACATAGTCTAGCCTCTGTTTACAGTCATGGTGAGGTCAGAAAGATTAAACCTTACGTGAAAACCTTGGTGACAAGTTAAGTGAATTCTTAAGCATAATGGGTAAGGTGAAAGAGTTTGTATATAAAAAAATCATGGTTTTATATCTATTTTTATATCCCTTGGATATATGAATGATCCTAAGAAGCCTAACTAGTTTAAAACCCCTACTAAACCTTAGACAAAGGCTTGATGAGATATTTTCATCATTTTTGAGAATTTTAAAGGTTTCTTAAGTATGTGAATGATCAAAAAAATTCTTCCACACTCTAATAATGTCAAAAATCCCATAATTTTTTTTAATAAGGATAATTCATATATTTATACATAGTTAGTTGCCTTAAAATACCACCTACAACAAGGTACAATTTTGCACAAAACATGGATAAGTGTGGAGGGTTTTGAAAGAAGTAAGGTTTTATAAATAAATGGATATTATGGTGGTAATAAAATAAAATTTTACCAATATTTATATGATTTCCAAGTCTAAAATAACACCTTATAACTCCCCTTATAAAGATGTCCTTATTGTAGGTCTCTTTACTCAATGTAAAGTGCTAGGTAAATTGTATTTGGTTCAAGTGAAGAGAATATCCTCTATAGTGAAAACAAAGATTCTAAATACAATAAAACCATGAAGAGAATAAAAATTTAGGTCTTGATTAAAGAAGATAATAAAATTCTATTCAAGATAAAATAAAAATCTTGAAGATTAGATCTAGGGTTTCCTAAGCATGAACTAGGTGTCACAAAGATCAATGGGAGTTAGATGCAAAGAAATTAAAGAAAGCTACATGAAAAAGGCATGAAAATTTAAATTAATGTGGATATTTATCATAGGAATCCTAATTAAATCACTCATGAATCATTATTGGCATCCCCTAAAACAAAAATAGGCTCTCTCTACACCACATAAGGATAATATTATAAGATTGTGATGTTGTAATTGATGTAAAGAAGTGCATAATTCCTTCGAGAATGGTGAAAGGAATTATTTCAAGAGATTTGATCAGTTTCAAGAAGAATAAAATCAGCCATGCTGGACATCTATTCCATCCCTCATTAAAATATCTATTAACACTTAGCCTAGTGCATTGACAACAAGATGATAACATTTTCTTTGCATGATTTATTCAAGAATAATTCTGTTTTATAACTCAAAAGATGACTATATTAAAATTCATGAGATTATTAGTCTCTTACCGTCCTCTATTATGCATTATTATATATATTTGGCTTGGAATGTCTTGTAAAAGGATCCTCTATGTGAGTATGACAAAGCCTTGCTCCTTTTGTAAGCCCTTTGAATCAATAGATGACTGATTTATACCTTCCCCTATGACTATGATTAGTGTGTATTCATGAGTGGTTGATATTATCATGTGATTATCTAGTTGTACTTGGTTTACTATCCTATTTTCTCACCTCTATGCATTGTAAAGTCTCTTTTGTAGGTTATACGATGTGTGTCCAGTAGTTTTGTAAATGTTAAGTTTGGAGAACCTTTATTAGTGTCTTTTTCTAGACGTCTTGATCATACCTCTAGATTGATGTATTAGATATAAAGTCCATATTTAAATGATTAAGGAAGAAGGCTGTTTATGAGTTCATTATGTGTATTTCAGTCCTATGGTCCATTATTCACCTTCAAATTAGTGGAGAATATCAAATCATATAGTGCACCACCTCATTTTCTTTTTAGTTTTCTATCTTTATCACTTCCATTTTCTTTCCATTTAGGTGAGTGTAGTGTTGTTTAGGTATATAATAAAGGGAACCATCTCTCTCTAGAGTTTCTCTTTATTCATAAGCTACCCATAGCCTAGAGAGTTCTCATTTTGTCAATTGAGTGAGGATACCTAAAACACCTCATCAAAGGGTGAAACTCAAAGTGAGAATAGTAATGCCTCAATGTAAAATTTTATGTATATGTAATTCAAACAATAGTATTATTTTACATAATGTATATAATATCATATGAGATTTAATGTAGGAGGGTACATTTCCCCCTAATGAAAATAAATAAGGGAATGACTAATATTTAACAAATGCCATAAATATACCCCTCATTGGGTAAGATATAACAATGTAAACAAAAAATAGTAAAAAAGCACCATAGATTCATAATAATTACCTTAGAAATGTACACATAAATTAACTATATATGCATGATGGAAATCACAAAACTAGTCATACTATAGTGATTGTTCATCACAACCATGACCACACAAAAATTAATGAGATAATACATAAGTATGGGGCTCAAATGAAATGATGAAAAGAGTATCCTCTATAGATAATTATTAAAAAACAAGTATGAAAAATCAATTACTTGCATACAATAGTTAACCTAACTCATGTAACAATCACAAGTTAGATATCCATGTAATGTGTAAGATATAAATAGTATAAAAATATGTAATCAATATCATAAATAAATAGTAATGAAATATATCACCATGATAATATTTTGTAAATATTTATGCAATGTAAGGCATACAAGCATTGAGAATGTCTCTAGGATTTGGTCTAAAAATGTTTTTGTAGCATCAAGAAGTCCAATATCATATAATCTGTATATTTGTGTATCATCTACACTAATAAATATTATGAGAAGAATACATTATGAGAATAATATGTATAAAAAATGTTTATGAAAACCTATAATATAGGTAAATATTTAATCATGAATAAAAATTTATTTTTTGGTATTTTAGTTTGAATATTTTTTTTCCATTTTACAATAGAAAGTCGCCCATTGGTAGGACACACATGATTCTTATATTTATCAAGTATTATAGTCATATATTTTTACAACATGTGTAGGACATAAGGGACAATGAATGTATTAATATAAGGTCTAAATATATTATGACAAAAAACAATAACTGAATTTTAACTTGTCCTAACATAATCTATGAGGGTATGGCTCCAAGGTGTAATATATAGACAATTTTTTTATCACAAGGTATGTATGATTAGATACAAGCGTGAAATCATATTCATAGTGCATATTATGGTAATGAAATAATAAAAATATAGTCTATGTATCATTTAAAATAAATATAAAATGGATAGGTTGAGACTAATCAAGTGAAAACACATCAAGAATAAGTGTGTGCATGAAAAATAAAAGTATGCAATAATTTTTTTAAATAAACCTTGTAAGTGAAAAAATAGGAAAATCCAAGTGGAAATAAATGGTGAAATATTTCAACACCAATAAGAATGTGTTCTCAATAAAGTTCAAAATAAATCAATGCAAAGTGAATAAATCAATGCTACCATAATGTCCTTGTGTCTAGTTTTGATTTTGTTTTGATCATAGGTACATAAGATTAATTTATAATATAAAACATCGATGAACTTCTTATATTGTGATATAAATATCTTATGATATTTTTGATTTCATGTTTTTCATATAGTTTGATGTGTATCTTCCATGGAATACCTGAGTTATGTCTCCATGTCATATGTGTCATAATCATTGACATAATGATCATAATCAAATTCATAAATAAAACCTAATAATTGAGATTCATCATCCCAATCATTTTACTCATTTTTTTGGGTATGTATAACTACCCTAACCATAGTTTTTTTTAAATTATTATTGTTATTTTATGTCATCATTACTATAATTATCATGTACATGCTTTTGTAGTTATTGAGAGGTAATCATGTCCTATGTGGGATGGACTTATTCATTATAAGTTGTTTTATTTGAATAAATGTAAACAATTTCATATTGGAAATTACATTCAATGTTATGATTTGGCTTATAAAATGTTTCACCCAATTTCCTTATTTAAGTGTCTCCTAACATAGAATTATAATTATGTGAAGTTGGGTCAATGTGAAATATAACAAGATTGAAAAATTAAAACATTAAATATGGGCCAATAAATAATTATTATTATTTTTTGATGAGTTAAATGGATTTTAATTAAATGATAAATGTCATATCCAAGAGAGTTAGGAACATACATTTAAATATCACACTAAATATCTATGAAAGATATGTGAACAATTGTGTAGATATAATATATGTCTATATCTCCTTGACATGTGTGTTCAGTGTTACTTTAATAAAATTATTTGGATTTATTATATCTCAATAAGTGTTTTAATTTTATCCTAAAAATGTAAAATCCATTGTAGGTATTCATCCACCTTCCAAATTAAAATAATTAAAAGTTTACAATGTAGAAGTAAAGACATATAGTGTTTTATATCTCAATTCGAAGGCAAAACCCAACCTTTCTCTAGATTATTATGTAAATGTACAAAATTTAAATGGGATGAACATTTTTAAAATTTAATTTATCAAATAAACTAATATCTAGATAACCCATAATTTATGATGTCAATCATCCATGACATGATATTATTGGGGATATTCACACATCTGCATTTAAAATGTAACTTATGAACTTATCATGTAGTGGCACTTTTAACATTCACAGAGTATTAATATTTAAATTAAATTAATTATTTAAATTAAAAAATTTTGGGGTGTTTCAAGGTTGTGACTGAATGAATCCTATTTCATGTGATTTGTGAAATCATGGGGTCTTATGGATGCTACTATCTACATTGGCTCTATGGCGGTTTCTTGAAAACTCCATGGACTTTGTGATGCCATGCATGAAATTTGAGAATTTTATGTATATTTTATATGGATGTGAACCTATGGAATTATAATTTAAACTTATAATCAATTGATATCTCTTAGGGTCTCCATTAACTATGGAGTGTATGAATTTATTGTTTCATGGGTTTGTGGACCTATAGATTTATGCAATCAAATTAATAAAATGATTGTCCATAATGAATAATTTTAAATTTTGTCATGAATGGAGTAATTATTTCACATAATTTTTCAAATTTTTCAAAATTAAGTATTATTATTGCGGCCATAATGAGGTTTCATTATATAATAGTTGACACTTATAGTATTCAGTAGCCACCGTGAGAATTAAATAATATAAGTTACAAACATTTTGCTTCTTGAAACTTAAACTTGTGAAATATATGAAATTGACACTTTATATTTATGTATTTATTAAACTAATCTTTGGTTTGAGGAATTTCTTAAATCAATAAATTTTCCCAGAGATTTTTTTTCTAAGTCCAAAATTCTACCTATTTTTGATGATGCAATATTTCCCATTCACCGTGAATGTTCCTGCATTAGACATATGAGATAATTCAAATTTTATATGCTACTCAAATATATTGAATAAACTATAAAACCTCTCTCTTTTCCATTTTTATTTATGACCATGACATTCCCATACAACACACCATATACTTCATCTACTTTTCTCTTTTTATTTTCCATTTCTTGTTGGTTTCAAATATGTATTTTT
The DNA here is from genome assembly GCA_037957365.1 of Torreya grandis. NCBI lineage: Eukaryota > Viridiplantae > Streptophyta > Pinopsida > Cupressales > Taxaceae > Torreya > Torreya grandis. Next base: position 1,241,151 of record JARHVA010004555.1, on the reverse strand, counting down.
CTACTTATCCCTACTCTCTCTTTATTTTATTTTGTTGGATAGATCACACAATAATATATCCACCTCTACCGAATATTTATCTTTCACTCACTCATTACTCATTCATATTCCATCCACCTCCTCTAATGGTTATCTTATTATTTTTCCATAATACATATGGGATTAAACTTACCTCTAGTATTCCTCCTCAACTAACATGCATGTTATTCATATTATGTAATCTTATGGGATTAAACATAATGTTATCATCCAACCACCATCGCCAAAACCATCTTGGATATTTCACTCAGTATCAAACATAGTGTTTGATTATTCCATCTATCTCTCTACTCTATTTGTAACTCTTCTTTCGTCAAGACCATAAACTATTTCTATGCTCTTATCCTTATGACCACCATCTTATTTACGGCTTATTAATTTTTAAGTGTCTTAAAAAATTATTCTTCTTCCTTTTCTTCCTTACATCTTGTGAACTCAAGTGGATCATTATCTTCACCTTACAAGGCCTCTATGAATTCCTCCTTTCTATCCATCCTTACACTTACACACTAACTACAATCACAAAGGATTTTTGAAACATGAGACTTTATATTACACATATGTGATTTATCCATCCTCAAACTATTAGATTCATTTCCACAAATATTTGGCTCTTTACATATTCTATCACTATTCCTTCTCTTTATAATATATACCAAATATTCTTGCGATAGTTCCTCTTTCTCTTTTTTAAATGTCATTCTCTTTGCATCAAATTTAGGTTGATTTAATTATCTTATTTATCTTATTCCATCTTAACTTATCTTCCACATGAGTTGTATTTTTCAATTTTCCAATATTTTCCCATCTCACTTGTGAGCATAGTCTCTCCCACATCTATTTACTACAAGTTATATCCCTCTTGTTCTAGTTCTTCTCTCTATCTTTCATAAAAATGAGATTTTTTGAATGAATTGTAATTTAAATTCTTTTTTGATATCTCACTTATTATTGGACCTACAAAAAAATACATCACACTAAGGTAATTAATATATTCCACAAATAATTTTTATATCTCTTTGCATGTCACTAAAAGATGTCCAACTATTCTATGTAACTCACATTATCCTCATATATCTTCACCCTCATGATGTAATTATAAATGCACATTTTCAACAACCTCCATGAATTTCCTCTCTGTATTATTAAATATATTTTATTCCTCTACAAAATAGTGGTATTACAACATACAATCCTCATTTGCAATCATTTTCAATTTAGTGACCTCCATTATTTCCTTCATCAAGACATGAAACTATTTTTTTCTATCCTCAACTTTTATTTTCTTAAAAAGAACAACAAAATATGTATTAAATTTATCCTCTAAGGGTAAGTAAACATATTATCTACTTATATGATACCATAGTGTCTTTCCCATCATTAAGTAAATGGTCTACATTTTGTCAATAATTTAGAACATCCACATCCTCTATCATAGGTATTTATTTTGTTAGGGTGTGGAGCTAAAAGCTTCAACTGTTTGCACACACAAGAAGGGGATGCTGAAGAACCAAAGGAACCGGCGTCGGCAGCATGACCGACGTCGGTCACAGACATTGGAGAAGGAAACCGGTGACGGTAGAGAGTCGGCTGACGTCGGCAGCACCAGACAAGCAGGGACCGGCGTCGGTCGCCTGTGCAGTCCAGAATTGTTCGTTGCACGAACAGTTAGTTAGTTGAACTGGGCATTTGCATGCTAAGGGACTAATTTAAGTCGCGAGCTGTGTGTCTAATTTTAGTAGTTAGATTTCTATTTAAAGACCCATGAGGCATGTATTGTAATCATCAAATTGATCAAGTAAGAGCATTGAAGCAAGCAAGGTCAAGGAGATCTACAGGTGTAAGGTCAAGGAGATTAGCTGAAGCGTTCAAGGAGGGATATCAACTCAGGTTGTAGAGTTGGTTTTGTGTTGAGCAAGAGAGAGAGGGAAGAAGGTCTTGAGGTGTGGCAAGCCTTTGAGGTGGAGGGAGAAGTGGCATCTTCCTTATTGTATTTTCTTCTAGTATTATCTAATACAAGTGTGTGTGTATTGTCTCTCAAATTCTTTGATGTCTCATGTTTATAGTTACTTAATCAGTCTGGCATAATTCCGTGTTTAATTGCTTATAAATAAGTAATCAATTGTGCTTCCGTTGGATAAGGGGTCACCTAATAGTTGGTATCAGAGCAACGGTTTTCAGGAAGCAGGTATTGTTTTTGATTACAGGTCATTCACAGGGTTTTCTGATTGAGTGGGAGTTCAGCAATGGCAGAAGAAAGTAAGATACGAATGGAGAAGTTTAACGGCAAGAATTATCAACACTGGAGGATGCAGATTGAGGACTATCTGTATAAGAAGGATCTGTACTTACCGTTGGGTGGGGTTGCATGCAAGCCCACAAATATGAAGGATGAAGAATGGAACGTTCTTGATCGGAAGGCTCTCAGTTCCATAAGGTTGAGCCTTGCATCGTCTGAGATTTCTAGCTTATCACAGTGTAAGATAACGGAAGAGTTGATAAAGTCCTTGGCGAATTTATACGAAAAGCCCTCGGCTTCCAATAAGGTATATCTTATGAAGCGGCTATTTACTTTGCAAATGCAGGAAGGTGGTTCGGTACATACTCATCTCAGTGATTTCCATGGTTTGGTAAACCAATTAGCTTTAGTCAATATTGTTTTTGATGATGAGGTAAAGGCTCTCTTGATTTTATGTTCTTTGCCTGAAAGTTGGGACAGTTTGGTTATGGCAGTAAGTAATTCTACATCTGCTTCTAAAATCTTAAAATTTGATGATGTTTTGAGTGTGATCTTGAATGAGGAAATATGCAGGAGAAGCACAGGTGAATCATTAGGGAATGTTCTAAGTGCGGAAAGCAGGGGAAGGCAAAGGGAGAAGATTGAGCAAGGGAAATCAAGGTCGGGAAGGAGATCCGAGTCCAAAGTTATTACCTGCTGGTTTTGTGGAAAGAAAGGACATACAAAGGAGTGTTGGTTGCGAGATAAAGAGAATCAACCTGAAGGTAAAGAAGAAGCAAAAGATGCAAATATCATGGTACAGGATGCTCTCATACTTTCTTTGGATAGTCAGGTAGGATCATGGATTTTAGATTTTGGTTCATCTTTTCATGCATCCCCAAACAGAGATTTGTTTCATGAGTATGAACAAGGAGAATTTGGAGTGCTCTATTTAGGGGATGGTACGCCTTGTCAGATTGTTGGCAAAGGGAAAGTGTAGTTGAGATTGCAGATTGACAACACATGGGTGTTGAAGGAGGTCATGCATGTTCCAATTCTGAAGCAGAGTTTGATTTCTATAGGAAGGTTGGGTGGTGAGAGATGCACAATAACCCTCACAGCAGACTCTTGGAAAGTTACCAAGGGAGCACTTGTTTTAGCTAGAGGTAAGAAAGTAGGTACTCTTTATCTATCTACTTGTACTACTGATTCTACTTATGGTATAGATTCAAAGATGTGGTCTAATAGGCTGGGTCACATGAATAAGAAGAGAATGGAAGTTCTTGATTCAAAAGGTATGTGTTCAAATTCAAAAAGCATAGATAGAGTTCATTGCAAGAAAAGGAAATTTGAGGCTTTTGACAAGAACAGGGAAGTCTTGGTGCTTTTGGAGGAGATGAAGGCCAAAGAATAGTTACAGGCACTGAATAAATCTGATCAGGGCAATATGGACAGAGATTTGATCCAAGATGAGCTCACGGATGAAGAATTCATCACTCACAAGAACACACAGGCACCGATGTCGGTTACTTGGAATCGATGTCGGTCAGTCAGACACTGACATCGGTCATGTGCAGACCAACAGGGTTGGTAGGTCAGGCAGGAGAAGTCTGACGTCGGTCATCAGGACCGACGTCGGCAGGAGGAACACCGGTGTTGGCCAGGGGTAACGACATCGGTAGTCAGGGTCAGTGCAGGGAACCGACATCGGTTGGGAGCAGACTGGGAGATGGCTGAGATCGGTCACTGAAACAGATGATGGGTGGACAGTTAGTTGTCAAGGAGTCTCAAACACCCATACAGAGGTCAAAAAAGGTATGTGAACCTCATATTCATTGTTCACCTTCTTTATATTGCTTACTGATAGTCAAGAACTAGGAAGATGGAAGAAGCAATGCAGGTAGAATCCAGAAACAGTGGGAGCTTGACATGGATCAGGAGTGTGAGTCCTTGGAGTAGAGCCAAATAGGTATTTGTTGGTAGAGTTGCCAGCTGGATAGAGGAATGGATTCCCATTTTAGAGAAGAGAGTGGATGGACATCTGAGACAGAAGGCTATGGTATATGGTCTTGAGTTAGCTGCATGGCAATGGAGGTTTGACCATTATTTTTATCTTTACCAGGTTGGATAATATTAGCTACATTATCCTGTTACTGTATTGTGTTACTTTTGCATGGTTTCATATATAGGGAGTTTTTTGAGCTAAGGGTAGAGTTGGTTCAGAAGTATGTCATGAAGAATTTGGGAGCAGCAAAATTCTTGTGGCATAAGTTACAGGTATAGCATCACAGGTTTGCGTGGTGGTTGGTCTTCAAGGGTGACTTTGAAGAGGGATACAGAGCCAAGGAACAAAATAGATGGTGTACAGGTACAGGTACAGTTGCATCTGTTTATCTCCAAGTGGGAGATTGTTAGGGTGTGGAGCTAAAAGCTTCAACTGTTTACACACACAAGAAGAGGATACTGAAGAACCAGAGGAACCGGCGTCGGCAGCATGACCGATGTCGGTCACAGATAGTGGAGAAGGAAACTGGCAACGACAGAGAGTCAGCCAACATCGGCAGCACCAGACAAGTAGGGACTGGCATCGATCGCCTGTGCAGTCCAGAACTGTTAATTGCACGAATAGTTAGTTAGTTGAACTGGGTGTTTGCATGCTAAGGGGCTAATTTAAGTCACGAGCTGTGTGTCTAATTTTAGTAGTTAGATTTCTATTTTTGTAACCATGGGATTCTATTTAAAGACCCTTGAGGCATGTATTGTAATCATCAAATTGATCAAGTAAGAGCATTGAAGCAAGCAAGGTCAAGGAGATCTACAGGTGTAAGGTCAAGGAGATCAGCTGAAGCATTCAAGGAGGGATAGCAACTCAGGTTGTAGAGTTGGTTTTGTGTTGAGCAAGAGAGAGAGGGAAGAAGGTCTTGAGGTGTGGCAAGCCTTTGAGGTGGAGGGAGAAGTGGCATCTTCCTTATTTTATTTTCTTCTAGTATTATCTAATACAAGTGTGTGTGTATTGTCTCTCAAATTCTTTGTTGTCTCATGTTTCTATTTACTTAATCATTCTGGCATAATTCCGTGTTTAATTGCTTATAAATAAGTAATCAATTGTGCTTCCGTTGGATAAGGGGTCACCTAACATATTTATCTATGGGTTTCTAAAATTTTCATTTCTCTATTAATTTTTATAAAAACAACTTGGGATTTTCATATGGAAACCTGAATCCTCTATTTTATCTCAAGGAAATCATCTTCTCTTATATATCTCAATTTTTATGACTTGGATGTTATTCCACCATTATTTATACAATTTTGGGTGTACAACATGACTCATAAATTTGGAAAAAAAATATTCACAAATACTCACTCCCTTCTTTCCTTTTATTTGTCCCTTATCTTGGAGATGTATCCAATACACACACTCACTTAAACATAGATAATTTATTGAAACCTTTACCTTCATGGGATATTATAAACTTTATTATTCAAATAAATTATCTAAATCAACTACCCATTTCATATGATCCATTATGTTATATCTAAAACAAATCAACATAGGATTGATAGAGCACATACAAATTTTTTTCACATTGACATCTATTGATCAATCATATGTGTTTGACTCTCTTCTATACAAAGCCTATAACCTTATTTGTGGGGATAATAACCATATCATCAGTTATTCTTCTTCATATCCACTCATAACTAGATCCCCTTGACAAATTTTTAGAAAATACAATAAAACCTCAAAAAATTGATGTAATATCCATCATATTATATATCACTTATAGTTCCTTCAACATCTTTGTATGGTCTTCTAATCCCCATGTTCTACTTTTATGTATGATTTCTTATCAAGGAATACGATTTTATTTTAAAAACTATGATTGATTTATATAGGATTTTATTTCATAACCTATAAAATATTTATACAATATCCTCTCTTGAAATTTGACAAAAATATGTTTTCTATGAACATTTTTATCTTTCACAAATTGTTATAAAAAAATAGTGTTCCCTTCCACAAATTTAATAAAAATATTATTTTCTCACAAACTCAATTTTCTCTTTCATAACTTGGAAATGAATATATATGAGTCAAACACTCTTCACACAAATGTCCTCATTGGAAGGACATTTCTCACACCTTCAACCAACATAGCTTATTTTACGTGATTTTTTTTATTTCATAACACAGAAATGTCTCAACATGAGTCTTAGTTTTTTCACATGAATATTATTTAATTATAAAACTGATCTCATACCTTTAAAAAATATAATTTTTAATATGATGATAATAATTGATAGAATCATTATAAGTAGTCACATTGTAGAGATTCCCTTGACCATGAAACTAGAATTAGAAATGAAAAACAAAATTCACTCCTTGATAATAATTTTTTTTAAAAAAACCTTATGACATACACATGTTATGAATCTCTAATCTACCTTATATACAACTAATCCTCTCATGGGTTTACACTTGTATTCACTGTATACTCTATAAATTTCACATTTATTAGATCCTCTCTCTTTTTTTGGTTCTATCTAGTGGCCATTCCTTTTGATTTTCTTTATATCAGCCTTGTTTATCTCTAATAAACATAAAAGTTAAAATAAATTCCATTTTACTTTAGATATAACCCCTTATTTGAGGTCAACATCCCTTGTAATATTGTAGGTCACTAGCATATCAACTTCTTATAAACTATGATGTGGGTATTGAAAATGTTGAAACATCACATTAAACACTAATGGGATCTCCATATTTGAATATTCACCCTAAAAATTGATTTATAAATATGTGGTCACTACCAATAAAAATTAAAAGTCTTTGAATAAATATATGGCTTCTCAAAAGTGATTATGATGCATGCATAGTAAATAGTGATAACTATGAGTTATAGATTTTATGTACTGATGCAAACCCATTAGTGTATAATATTCACTTAGTGGTTAGTAATTTTATATGTTCAAAATATCCTTGGATATATAAAATCCACATTGAGGTTACTCATGCATCTATCCTCGAATTATGGCCTTCTAATATATTAGGTCTTAAAAATTTTCATATACACATATTCTTACAATCACTATGAAACTATTTGGTTTCATGAGTTTCAAGGTGATATATTTAGAATATTACCCTATGAATTCCATTTCATGGACATTATGAAATCCATTCATGGCCTCTATGAAATTGTGAGCTCTTTTAAAGGCCACTATCTCATTTGTATCCATGGGGATTTCACAAGAGATATATGGAATACAAGATCTCATGCAAGAAATTTAAGAGTTTTGTAGATATTTTTTGAGTTTTTTGAACCATTAAATTATTAATTCAAACTTATAATCTCATTAGGTATGCATGGATCTTCTTCAACTGTGGAGTCTATGAATTCCATGTTTGGTGGGGTTGGGGACTTGTGATTTTGTGCACTCCAATTAATATTCATATGACTTGGTTTTTATTTAAGTATGTTATATTTTCTCATGAATAAACACTAATTATATTTTGGCCTCCATGAATTTTATGAACACTAAGGATTGTTATTTTGGCCACCGTAAGACTTCAATATAAAAGCACATACACATCTTTATTTAGTGGTGACCCTGATAATTTAATAATATAAGTCTTTAAGACTATGATCCCCATGTTTTACATATATTTTAATTAATATGATTAATTAAACCTAATTAAATAGAACTATTACATTGAATTAAAATTTATATATATATATATATATATATATTTTAATTCAATGTAATAGTTATATTTAATTAGGTTTAATTAATCATATTAATTAAAATATATGTAAAACATGGGGATCATAGTCTTTAAAACTTATATTATCAAATTATCATGGTCACCAATAAATAAAGATGTGTATGTGCTTTTATATTAAAGTCGCACGGTGGCCAAAATAATAATCCTTAGTGTTCATAAAATTCATGGAGGCTAAAATATAATTAGAATTCTATTGTAATGGAAAGAATTAAAATTTATTTGGCATTCTAGTTTACTAAATATGAAAAGTATAGGAAAAGGTTGAGATACATAGAAGATAATTTACTTTTTCATGATTTAGATTGTAAAAAAGTGTTAGGAAAAATATGATAATATATGCTATGTCATCCATATTAAGAGCTAGACATTTATTGCACCCAAACAATATCATTAGCCTCAAGATGGTAAGTTTAGATGTTATGTTCCCTATCTGATAGTTTCATCTATGTATATTATTCTCTTATTATTGATACAATTAGATGTAAATTGTTCTCATTTATATCTTTATGTGATCCCAATTTATTATTATGCATGAAAACTTACATAAATATTTATCCTTCACTTGAAACACTAGGTCCACTTGCAATGATAGAGTTACAATTTTAAAATGGGAATAAAGGTAAGTTGTGTTAACTTAAGCTACTTGCTACTTAATGGTTGAGGGATAAATTAATATATAATATTTCAAAGATGGAATTAAAATCATATGTAATTTTCAACATTAGGTGGATGTTCACAATCTTCTATGTTTAATGTATGAAATATATGATCTAGATATTAATAATTGAAAATTGAAAACTTTAAATTGGTTTATGAGTTCTTCAAAATGATAGGAACTTGTCTTTAGGTACTGATTGAGTAATTGGGAAGAAAAAGGTAGTCCTATTTAATGTGTAACTTTCTTAATCTACTTAGTAAGTGAGAAAAATATAAAATATATATTAGATATATTTGTAGTTTATATTTATAATAATATTTTTGGGTAAATTATCATGTCACTGACATGTTAGGTGGATGGCCTAACCTATAAGAGTGATCAGATTTTGAAATATGACCATTGTTGGTTAAAGGATGAAATTATCATAATAAAATAGTACCATTAAACATTTTTTTGCGAGTCTAATTTTAGTTTCCAAGATTTATGAATATTAATCTAATGATCTCAAGATATATGAGCATGATAGTTTACCTTTGTGGCACAAACTAAGTCAATTATTAAAGATTATCTCAATAAGAGTATAAATACTAGACATATATATATAGAATTTTAATGCTAAAGAATGGATAATTACTGTCATGTTTGTATTCACAAATCATGAAGGGTGAAATTAAGTAAAATTTGACATTATCAAGCATCAATTAATAAAATCATTGACTAAAAATCATACCCCCATAATTTTAGTGTTGAAATGGAATACGAATACAAAATTAAAATATTAAATATGTACATAAGTGCATAAACACACATTGTCCTTGAAAGAAGGATTTAAATATGCAATATTTTTTAATAAAAACATACAATGAACATGTGGAAATTATTGTTACAAAAAATAAATTTGAAAGTGCATAAAATTTAGATTAACTAAAAATTAAGGAAATAATATGCTTGTGTGTGGGTCAATCATGTTGCCTTGTAACTTTCTCAAGATGATTCTTCCTTATTAAAACATTACAAAATGGTGTTCCTCATAAAATATTTTAGATAATTGGTTTTATCAATACTTAGTTTTTGTAACTACTATGAGTGTCATGGATTGAGACTAAATTATCCATATACTTATTAAAGAACAATAAACATAAAAGTGCCAGCCTCTAAGTGACACAAAACCTCAAATACACTAACCTATTTAAATAATTTACATAGATATTTTAACCCTAATATGAAATATGGAAGCATCATATTGGGATTCTAGAGTAATGTTAGACCATTAAATAATGTATAAGATTAATCACACTACTCATTCAATAATGAATAAAGTATTGTAGATAAACTTGTATAATCTTGGTTTCTCACTACTTGGTAACATGAAATATGTTTAAAAAAATAAATAACTAAGCATATAAGCACACTTTGTCTTTGATACAAGGATTCAAATGTCCAATAATGTACAATAAAAACATGAAATGCACATGTCATAATAAATCTAAAAAAAAAACTAAATATGAAAGTGAATAAATTTAAATTTGAATTAAAGATAAAGGAAAGAGTACACCTATGTGTGGGTGAATCATGCTGCCTTGTAACTTATTTAATATGATGTTTCCTTATTAAATAACTGGAGAATGGTTTTCCATATCCAACCTTTTGGATAATTTGGGGTGATCAATCCCCAATTTTTTTAACTAATGTGATTGCAATGGATTGAGAAGAAGATTATGTCATGTCCTTATTAAATAAAAATAATAGTTTCATCCATTGAGTGATGCAAAAATTAAAATAATGTAACCCATGTAAATAATATGCATTAATATTTTAACTGTAAGTTAAAACATTGGATCCATGTATTGGGCTTGAGGAGTAATGTTAATCCATTTATTGATGCATAAACTCAATCACACTACTAAATTAAACATGAATCAAATATTTTAGATGGACTTATAGATTCATGGTTTCTAACTATAAGTAACATGAAATGTGATTGAAAAACATAAATTGTCATAATTTTAATGTGTATCAATAGATTCATGCCCCATAATCTTAATTGATCAATTATAATATTGATTAAACTATAGAAATGTGTATGCATGAAAAATATTTAATGTCCTATAATTTTTATTCTTTTGTGCTAATATGATACATAATTTTATGTGTGTTCCATATATATATATATATATATATATATATATATATATATATATATATATATATATATATATATATATATAAAATAAAAAAAATTAACTCATACCATGTGAAATCAGTGCATATTCCTTGTAAATGCCAACAAATGCATCTAAATGTGTAGATTTGTAAATATTACAATTCATGTATTTTTAAATGAGTACATATTCCCATATATATATATATATATATATATATATATATATATATATATATATATATATATATATCTAAACCATTGTGACATCTCTATAATCTATATGATATATGACAATATCTATAATTTATTATAATGGATGCTTGTGTCTCTATTACAATCATGCTAATATGCCCTGTTTTTGAGGTGAGGGATGTATCATGAAAGTATCTAATATAAATAAAATGAGTTAAATCTATAATTTTTTATATAAAATTGTAATCATCTATAATAATTTAAACATATGGAGACATAAATAAATAAGGTCAAGGGGATATAAACAATAGACTAGAAACTAATATCCTATTCTAAAAATAAATAATTTCAATATAGCATAGAGTATATAAAGTAGTATAAACCATCCAAATATGTAAATGTCAAAGCATAGTAAATTAACATATTCATTTGAACCTATATAAAGTGTGAGAAATATCATGTGATGTGTAAGTAATAAATTATCTAAACATGGTATAAGGAAAGGCCATAGAATGATATAACCTATAATAGTGAAACCTATTGAAGAATATGCCAACACAATTGGCATGGCTGTTGGGAATATGAAATATCCATCATTTATGCATCCATATACCATGTGTATCTATATGCCACATATCACTCATGTACCTTGTGAACTGCATCATTGTAAATAAATGATATGTAATCTACCAAAAATGTGTTAAATAACATATTTATATGATTTAAGATAGAAATCATGTCATGATCAGTTATTGATTTTTGAATTTTTGGAATAATATTTTTTTAATATATTTTTTCATATAAATGAAATTTTCTAGTCAAATTTGAAGAAGTAATCATGTCATAAAAAACATCCCATTCATGTATGTTATTTGACTTATCCTTGACTTTGGAATTTTTTTGATGTTTGTATAAATGCATGATTTTTATTGCCAATGTTGGACTATATATTTCACTTGCATCTCTATTTTGAGGTCACTGTTCTTGGTCATAATCTCTAACATCAAGTGGAATTATTACTATATGCCATTTATATGAGAAATCGATTATTCAATGCATTTTGTGCAACTATTATTGCATATATTATAACCACTATTAGCCCAATGTAAGTGTTTATTGAGTTGTGGGATTTATTACACATTTATGTATGGAAAATTATGGGTCCATAATCAATTGGAAAGGTGTTATTTTTGGTTGATCCTACACAATATAAGATGTGTTATAACCTATTAATGTTAAATACTTGTTCTTGTAAAAATGGTAAACTTCATGTTCTTAGGGGTTTATTCTCATCAATATATATGTTTTGATAATATTCCCCTTTAATGAATAGTTTAGTATATGTTATCTCATTTTGTAAATTCTCATAACAGTTATTTGTGCCTTGACCTATATGAGTTGCATTGAAACTTTGGGATGATTTATTTTGTTGTGGTCAAATAAATACAACTCCCTCATTCTTGTATTTTTTAATTTTTTAGTTATATGAAAATTTAACTAAATGTGCCATGATAAACGATTCTACTATAATAAAAATATAATTCATCCTCATAATGTGATAAGTGCCTCATGTATATTAGTTGGTAAAAAAATCAAGTGATTAGCAAGTAGCATTTTAAAGATAATTCTAGGCTTATCATGATTTTTTTCAATTTTATTGTAGTATCATGTGTTACCTTTTAGTGTACCTTTAATGAAAGTTTAAAGGATATTTAGTGACCCACAAACAGGGTTTGCCTCTAGTTGAGTAGGTGTATCGTATTGTATGCCTCTTTCAAAGAATGTTGGATACACCACCAATCACCTATTTCATCTTTAGGGAAGAGTATTATAAGGCTAATTATTATTGTATACCCTTTATGCTCTTATTTTACCTTGATTTATCCTACAAGAGATTGTTTCATACCATCTAATGGATGTAAATTTATCTCCCTCACCTATTGGGTAAGGCATGAAGCTTGGTTGTATTTATTGTTACTAATTATTTTTAAAAAACCCTACTATGAGGGATTATCATAAGCTAACATTTTACTTACCTTGTCATAAAAATTACATTTATTCTTGCTTCCTTTGTAACATGTCTTCATTTCCTTTGTTCTCTATGGATGGCTTATTGCTCCTGGGAAATGGTCATCCTAGACACATTTTTATCAATAAGGATGATGGTAGACATATTATTGGTGGTTTATTTGCTAAATTTGAAGAATGGATGATTCATGATGGAATGAAGGTTCCTAACCTATACCAAGATGTTATTAGACTATTGATGATAAAGTTATCAAACATTCAGATCCAAGTGTAGTGTATCTCCTATCTATTTTATGCTAAAGCTATGGTTTGGAATTTATTTAAAACCCATATTTTCATGCATTATTTTATGTTGATGTTAAACCTTATCTTTATTTAAGGGATGCATAGGGATGACCCTAAATGCATTTGGTGTTCATGTCTAGGCTTGGTCGTAAATATTTTGATGGTTATTTTTTGCTTTACAACCACTTCACTATTGATTTTTTATTTAGGATGGTTATTCACTAATGATTACTTTTTTTGGATTCATTCTGGTCAATAACCCTTATTCAGTTGTTATCCAAT